>JBBPRH010000028.1:0-105985 GCA_038092915.1 Boletus pseudopeckii
CCTCGCTGCCTTCGGCAGCTCGGCTCGGCTCTCCTAACCCGACGAAATAGGTTGTGATGCTCCATGGAAGGGCATCGCCTATTACCTATCTGGCACCCATCCCACACTATCCCCCTCGCACAGCTCGCTTCGCTCGCTGTGCTCGGCCCCCCTAACCCTATCCATAACCTGAATCTAATTACAAAAAGTATATTAAATCTCCCCTTCCTGACTACGGCTCACAATATGCTTCTCATCGAGGAAGGCAACAGAAAGTATGGTATGCTGACCAACGATTTCGATTCCTGTTGCTTCATTTTTCTGAGCGGTGCTGGAGATTGAACCATTTTTACTCGACTCTAGGGTCCCTGTCAGTGTCCACTCTTAAATGTCTCGCCCGTGTACTTACCCTCCTCCGACAGTTGACTGTTTCTCGAAAACATGCTTGGCCAGGTATCAGAGTAACGAGGCAAAGGATGCGCGGTTGTCTATTTGCGGTACGTCGTCATCGCCTCCTTATCAGAGCACTTTCACACACAAGGATGGGAAAACCTTCTTTTTTAACTTCTTACTTTGCTCGTGTTTCCCTATCCCTGTCATTGACATAAAGTGCACAATTCAGGACACGTCGACTCTTGCTTTGCAAAGTGGATCTCATCTACATGTATTCAACAGTCGTGCAAGTAGCATAGGGAACGAAAGTCGAGCACAAGAAAGGAATTAATGACCACGTTTCGAAAGGGACCGTGACCCGAGATATGGTCTGAGGAAGCTTATACAACCGACGCTCCTCAACGTTCAATGGTGTATCTTAGTAAGCTTCCTCGTGTGATTGCGAGCTCGCCAGAGACCGAATACACTGATTCCCCACATTCCCTCGTCTTGCATAGGGCCTTCATCACATCCGTCACGGCCAGCCCCGGGCCCCTCGAGCAACGTCGCAAATTGCCTCGTGGATGACGAATCTAGGAAGTTTGAAACGAATAACATCAACAATGTCGGTGTACAGATTCGGAGTATTATGCCAGATAGCATATATACTTTGGATGATTTCTTCCGCCGATGCACCCGCATGTCATTGTGACCTTAAATGTGATTGTGCAGATTCATCGAGCGACAAGGCCGGAAAGAAGCAGCGTGGGCGTCTCGATCAATAGAAGGTCGCGATCGATCGAACCCACCGAACAGATTTACGGTAAGGGCGAGATCGGCATCATGGCATGCACGCGCGATCGATCACTTTGATCGATCACAATGCTGATATTTTCGAGTGGCTGGTCCCCTGCGTCCAGATAACTTTTCCGTCATCGTCAATCACCAACACAACACCGACTACCTACTCGAAGTCTGTTCTACCACCACTGTCGACAATATGGGTTTTTGATGCTCGCTGTGTTCCCCGTAGGTTGTGTATACTCGGTCGGTCCCAACTCCATTAACTGATCGCGCCTAGCAGCTTACGCCAGACCTATGGTTGGCTCTGACCTTTCCATGCAGAGGTATTGGAATACCTTACGTGTCATGGGACATCACTCGCTAACAGAGACGGCACGGTGGCAACTTTTAGCTCTTCACTAAGAATAGAAGAGCTGAAAGGTTGTGCTCAGGTAGCTCTCGATAACCTCCGTCACAACATGGTACCTGGTGTAGGCTCCGAGTCGACACCAACCCCCACCTCTGTGTTCTAGCTTCGTTTGTCCTATCATCACCTACACGTCGTATCTCCACAAGGGGTATAGGTTTGATCCCAGTCTTTTCGCACCCCCTCCTTGCTCTGATGGTTCAATCAATGCTCTGGACTATACCCTAGCGTTGCCATAGTACCCTGGCTCTCCATCCCGTCCATTGAATGTGTCCGACCTTCCGCTCCGTTGTACCAGAATCGGAAACGGCTGCGATTGTTGCAGCGACTAAAAAAAGCTAGTAGGTGTGACCCTTTCGGCGCTATTCCATGCTGCGGACACCGTTTAGCAAGGCAGAAACAGAGGAACCGCAGAGGAAACACAAACACCGATGTCCCCGTGGTGTTGTGCTTTTAATAACCCCGGCGCAATGCAGAAGAGGCTGCGGACGCAACACCGGAAGATGACCATTGGGAGCGGTTGCATCGGAAATCGATTGAGGTCTCGCATGTAAGGCGTTGATGATCGCTGCCCCAGCTTCACACCACCTTACAACTTTTTCTCTCTCAGGCTTCTTTCCCTTTACGCCGAGCGACCGTGTACATGTGGACAATGCTGAGGATCAGGGTTCCTCGTCCTGGATAAGTCTTGACGCTTAGAGCCTCAGAGGACCCGAAAGCGTCCGTGCAGGCGGAATACTTTGCATCCCGTAGTCGCCGATGAAGTTTCACTGACAAATCGTGCTGTAAATACCCCAAGTACTAGGTACTTATCACCTCGCTGTTTACATTTTTTGCGCCTTCGTTCCGTATTCAAGTTGCCGAGCGTGCGTGCACACGCAAATATCCCGGCTTCCCTCCCTGAATCCACTGAGAAACGAATCCGATGACTTTGATGAGATGGCATGATCCGTTGAATAGACGCTTACGACGAGGCTGTTCCGTAGGGTCAAAATTCCCAACCACCAAATAGATTTTTGATTGATCGAACGACGAGTAAGACAAACAATCATCAGATCGTTCTAGATCATCAAGCAAGCAGCAAGCTCCGTTCTGCGCAGGAACACAATCACGCTCATGCAGCACCAATGATACAGCTATGCTTCGTCATGCTGTATGCTGTATATCGGGCGAAACATCCGTTGCGAGTCGAGCGTGGAGCTGAGATCTGTGCTCCGTCAGACCCAAATCGGTTGATCATTATCATCGATCGAGGTAGGATCCCCAGAAGAGACACTGTCACCGAATAGATCGCCTCCCGTGGAGTGGGTAATCTCCCATCTTGACGACGGCCAAAACGGTCGCCGACCACACCGGACAATAAATACAATCTGGGCCACCCGAATCCATACTGAATTAGCACGCAAAAACAGGCATGAGAACGCGGAGCGCCCCGTGGTCACTTTGTCCGACTACCGTGTGTGTGAAAGAGGGCAAACATCACGCACCACCATGACGTTCGCGCAGCCAGCGGTGGCTCGGGGCATCTATAGGATGCCTTGTTGGTATTCGTTTCACGTAAGACCCTGCAGCCACATTCGGCCACCCGAATGCAACCCGGCATGTGACATCTGCACATCCAAGCAGTACTACAGCCCTATCCTCGTCCTCGGGATGTTGGGCTAAATCTCCCGGACATGGGTTCCGATGGTCGGACAACACCCTCGCCGGCACGATGGCTCCAAGGTACCATTTACGCTCGTTTGAAGCAAGTCAAGAGGATGCGCCACCGTCCGCCGAGTCTGGGACACGTACGCAGCGACGTGGAACCTGTCATTTCGCTGATACACCGCCGCGGGAGCTACTTACACCCCAGCGGTGCACGACGTATCATATCTTGGATGACAATGTAAAATCAGCGCGAACAGCGTTTCAAGCTCGAGGGAATGCGTACCTCTGTGGATTAGCGGCGTTAAACGCCGTCGCGCGAAAAAAAAAAAAGATGTAGATAATCAAATTGACCCAGCTTGGTTATCCCGACGAAGAACCTTTCGGAACTCCGTCCACGCGCGCACAGTACCTGACACTAAACGCCCGTGCGACTCGAATGTCTTCCTTCCGATCATCTAGGCGACTTCAAATGTCGGTATGCACCGACATTCATAGGTGGTAATTGGCAGCGGTCAGACAGGGTCTCTTTCATTTGCCCCAGATTGGCATGTTCCAAGAAAGAACATCTTCATTGCTGTTGTGAGCGATGCATGCGCAGTCACCGCAATAGGAAAAAATAGCGGGCTCACGTGAGAACGACCCGCCTCGTCCGCGCCCGCGTGATAAACGCTGGGAACAGAACCGTTAGGCGCCTTCTCCCCGCGAGGGTATGCGGTCGCACAGCCGTGTATCGCTCGGAATGGGTTGATCCGCACAGGAGGACGCCGCCGGGGATATTTTTACATTTGCACCATTCAATCCAACGTGTTGGAAATTGAGAGATGGCAGCGCCTCGTAGACGCTCGCTGGCAGTAGTAGAGAGCAGAGCTACGTCGCGAAGGACATTCTCGAACCCGGCAGAAGTGTTGGGCTCGGCGGTGACACGTCGCCGAGCCTCATCTATCATGTCCTAATAACTTGATTTGAAAATACAGGCACAGGCGGGGGTTGTACCACAAATACCTTTCGAAGCCCACTGCTTATCGACCAAAAACAACCCAAATAAGAAACGGAATAGGGCTTGCCCCGCCCTCAAAGATAAGGGGTAACCGCCAGCCGAGATAAGCCGAGCGTGACCGCGCCGCGTCTGGGAATTGGATGAGAGAAACCCAAAAAGGGCAGATATAGACGGGATAGTGCGGGGGATGGGGGCAATGGCCGAGAGCGTAATGAATTATGAAAGAGGGGGATAGATATTTTGGTATTCTGCCACCACGTATTCGCGAGATGCGGCGCCACTGACGACAAGGCCCTGCGCGCGTCCATGTGGGATCAGTCGTCCATCACTGAGCGCTCGGCGACTGCGGCAGAACGGCACACTCGCAGTAACGCAACGATTGGGGAGACAGTGACATCGCCAGCGTATTGATGCCTTGGCCAGGACGGGGCTCGTACCACGGCTGCGCACTTTCTTGGAATCACCCTGGTGCCTCGGAGGCTACGATACCCTATGAAGATGACGGCATGGCATGGAGAAATCGCCGCTGACATGGGCGAGGGCGATGCAGATTTGTATACACAGGGAGTCCGGGGTCAAGCCATGTCCACAATCTTCCTGGATGTTAATCTAGTGACCGCGTGATATGAGAGTCGCATGATCCATGTTAGATAACACCACTGAGCGTAAAAGTGAGACGACCCACCTCTGCGATTACCGTCGTCTGCCCAATCCGAGGTACGGCGTTGTGATCGGACGAACACGCTCGTGCGAACGCTGCACTCAGGCTCGCCGAAAAGAGGCGTCATCGAGCTGCGGTATCGACCACGTATGTCCAACGCTTGTCGCACATGCGTGCGTGTCGGCGAGAAGCCACTCATGTGAAAACTCTTCGGGGATGAGTCGTCGAAAACCTCTGCGCCGTCTAAAGACAGACCAATTACAGTGGCACTCGTCCTGAGATAGAAAAAGGTCTTGTGGCTTGTGAACAAAGGAGGCTGTGTTGAACAAGTCTTCGCTTGCTGTAGAACACCGATCGCTTTACCGACACTGCCACCAACGATGTTGTTCTACTCTTGCGCCCTTGAAACCGTTTATCCTATCGTCGCGCGATAACAAGCTGTCTGAGGGTTACATTTGCAAGCATGTGGCGTTTCGTTACAATGAGTGAGTCACTTTGAGTCTGTTACCGTATGCGAATTGGCCGAGGTGAGGCGACGGTCCCGCGAAATGTCAAGAAAATCGAGCCTCGGTGCCGTAAAGAGAAAGATGCCTCCGGACACTCTCGATTTGCTGTGACCCTAACTGCGGTGAGATCTCATTACCGCCCATCAGCTTTTCTTTTTTTCCCAGCCTCAAATAGGAATTCTTTTCGTGGCCTCCTTCGGAAGGTCACTTCAGAAGGCGGTACTTGTCAGCCGAACTGTGCAAGTCATTTTTGCAGAAATCCTTGGCTCAGGGACCGCGGCAATGCTCTCAACCAAATGAGGCTGCGCCCCCCCCGACGACAGCCAGGTATATAACATTCCCTCGACCAGCACTGAAGATCCCAACCACAATCACAACCTTTCTCCACAACGATCATCATCCATTCTCACAAATCACACACCACGACTTTTTTTTCTTCTCCCTTTGCCAGGCTCATCCATAGAGCCCTTCCCTGTCGTCGCCGTCGCGTCCGCAACTCTTCCATGATGTCCAGCTCGAGAAAGCAGGTCCGTTTCAACGACGACAACATCTTTTACTCGCCCAAGTCGACGCCCTCGCCGTCGTACTCTGACTCGTCGCTTCCGTCGTCTGGCGATTCGTCCGGGCCGCACACTCCTCCCCAGAACAACTACCCCTCGCTACCCCTCCCTGATGGCCCTGTTGCCATCCATCCTCTCCTCGCCTTCCATCCCTATGTCCCACCCATCATCTACGACGTCTCTTTCCCCCCACACACGCTCGCCCCCAACATGCACGCATCCCCTATGAGTCTACCCGCCAAGGTACTCGAAGAACCAGCGACGCAGCCTAGCATGCACACCATGACGCTCGTCATTGACAAATTCCCATGGCGGCTGACCATCCCACCCACGAAACACTACGTTTCGGTCCGCGACCTCTTGGAAGCGTTGTATTGCTTCCTTCGTCACCCTGTGCTCCCTTCCGAGTACCACACCTTGCCGTCGCAGGCACTCAAAGACAATGTATCGACTGCGTTCCACAATCGGTGCGGGCGTGCGCCGTCAAAGGCGGCCGCCGATGAGCAGTACCAAAAAGGTGTGAAGCGGGTTGACTTTTTACGCGGGCGAACGGCGTTTATGGGGCTGTCGAGCACCAAAGTTGGACCTGATGTGTGGTACTTGAACCTCGCTTGATCGGCGGACGGGGAGCGCTATCCTTATACTCTATTTTTTTTTCTCCCCCGCCCTTTTCCTCTCTTCTTTCTGTGACGACACTGGACATTGACGAAAACACGTAAAATCTTGAACACCTGGCATGTAGCATATCCCACATCGGTCTACTTTTCCTATCATTATACCACTTCGTATCTTTTTCCCCTCTTTTCGACCCTTTTTTTTTCCTGCTCCCTTTTACTTTTGTTGTTTTCATTCGGATTCGGAATTCTCCTGTGTTGGAGACGGAAGGATGTTGTAATAGATACGAGGCAGTGTAAACATACAAAAGAAATGCAAAGTGTACAACCGATATCTCTCCGTGCCTCGAGCTCAAATCTGTTACCTCGGCGGGGTAATCCTGTGTCACCTGGCAGCGCCTCGCCTCGCAAACCGATGCAACCCCAGAAGATTTCCTTCACACAGTACTTGATGCTGATGGCGACGGTCCCCATGGGACAAGCTCGAAAGCTGGTGATGAAATTTTCATTATCACGTGATTGATGACGCGTATCTTATCACCACAGCCACATGACGACATGGACGGTGTTAACGTCGGTCCAGATCATCGAAGCCGCCACGACGTCACTGGCGACATCATCGTAAACACGTGCATATACGCCATGCAGACAGCGCATCAAAAAAGCCGACGCACTCCTCTCAAGAACGTTCAGTCATGCCCACAGAAGAAACCAAAGAAAAAAGTCATTCCGGCTTCGGGCACAGAGTCAAGTAAGCCGTCGCCGTAAATGTCGTTTGCTGAGGCTTATTCTTCTTCTCGCAGAGGGGCAGCCCACGTCGTCCATGGTACGTACTCGCCCCTATCCTGTTCAAAAGACACGGTGGAGCACGCTCATGGTATCATAGGCCTCGGCGAAAACATACGTGGGTCCGTGATGGCCGCCGCCGAGTCTGTCGGGGGTTCGGAGGAGACGAAAGCCAAGGATGAGGAGCTCGTTGCCAAAGGTCGGTCCGAGATGGAACAGGGCATTGCGCAGATGAAAGGGGCTACGGTACCCGGTGGCACCCCAGCTGCACCCAAGGTGGAGGGTAAGACCGGTGACCAGCCGACGCCGCCGCAGCCTACAAAGCAGGAGGCATCTGTCTCCACCCAGGTTCCAGCTCCTCCAGCTCCAGCTCCTCAAGCTCCGGCTCCTCAGGTTCCAGCACCTCAGGGCGCTGTCCACACGGACAAACCTCAGAGTCTGCAGGCCAAACCAGAGACGAGTGGACAAGAACCGACAGGTCTGACCGGTACAGAGAACGTGCAACAGAGCAGCGAGAAGACGCAGGCGGGTCCGTCTATTTCTCTTGTTCGTGGGGCATACATACATACTTATACCTACTATCTAGCCCCCGAGACTATATCTCCTCAGACAGGGTGCGAGGGTGCGGATGCCCCTCCAGGGCCAGGAAGCAGCGTATGAGTGTTTTTCAGAAGCAAGCTTTACACATGTATTACCTCGAAGATCTTGTACATAGGCCGATCGATCAATGAACTCCGCGAGAAAGAATTTCAAGTTCCGTACATGGTTGGAGTGGCTGTGTGTAGAAGTAAACCAATTTTGCCCCCCACACGGAATGCCCGTTCTCCCTGGTCAGCTGGGAATGGACGTCTCGCCTACCGTTCCTTAGGTTGGACAGCCCGTTGTCAGCTTCTTGTCGTGTTGTGGGCGGACTCTGCCACGCATAGCCTTGCAGTTACAACGCTGTCTAAACCAGTTTGTACACTTTTGGAAGGCTTGAGCCAACGGAGCGAAGCGGCTTGTCTGACCAACTTCCCTCGTGCTCAGAGTGTGGGCTCCTGTGGGCAGCTCTCTGTTCAATGACGCCAAGCTAACAGTTATCAGTCTAAGAAGCCTGCCGGTCTCGCGCATATATCCTCCATTCCGCTCTCCAGGGCCCACCAATGCCTTCAGAATTCACCTTGCGAGAACGCTTTTGGCGCGATGTCGCGATGGCAGCTGGACACCAAGACTTGGATCCTCGCGCAATTCGCGAAGCCGTCGAAGATATGATGCGCAATTACCATCTAGACCAGGTTCCCGGTTTCGAAACAGCCTCGGGTGGCAGCTTACCTGACACGAACGACTTTTCAAGGCATTCAGCCTTTGCACCTGTGTTTTCTCGGAGTGCTCCCAGGGCGTCGTCGTCTTGGAGCTGCTTTGACGCTGATCGGCCAATCTTCGTTGGCCCCCGCTCTGCGCTAAGTCGTCGGAAAAGTTGCCCGGAGCCCCGCAATCCCGACCACTTTCCAGGCGGTGCGAATCCTGGTATTCAAGGCAGTGCAGGTAACGCTTCTTTGCGCATACATATCGTACAGTCTCGTTGACACCAACCACCAGATCAGCCCGCCAATCCAACACCGACAGCCAACGCCTGTTCGTGGTACTTCTCTCCCCAATTACCACCTTGGAATCCTCAGCACTACGTCTGGACATTCCCCACTGGCCACTTGGCCTGGAGTCCCCATCCTCAACCCAGTCCATCCATCCCTCACCCATTGACGCCCTGGGCAGCCATCTCCCTCACAGGTGGCCATCCCCTTCCCGGTACCATGCCCCAATGGACCCCGGGTACATGGCCCCCACTCGAATGGACCCGCGACATCCCCATCCGTCTCTTGCCACACATCATTCCCAACCCCAACAATGCCTATCTGCCCTTGATCGACTGGAACGTCACAAAACACCCCTCGACAGCAAAACGACTGACGCCAAACCACGTCATCATGGATATGGCGAGCATCTGGGGAGACACCGTCACCCATACCGAAGCGCACACGATCGTCGTGACATGCGACGTCGGCCACATGTCGACCCTCTGGGGTCCCATCGTCGTCGACCACAGCAAGCCGGTGACGCTGCGCGACCTGTTCGAGGCCATCTATCAGTACTTTCAGGTCCCTCTGACATATCCAGAGGTGGACTACATTTGCAGCTTGAATCCGAGCAATTATCATCGGTTGGCGGATGCGTATTATCAGCGGTGTCGGGAGAGCGCGGCGCTTCCGGGGTGGGAGGCGAGGCAGGGGTTTCGGAGGGCGGACGTGTTGGGTGATCGAAAGTATTGGTGGGGTGTGTGGATATCGTCACGCCATGGCGCGTGGTGGCTCAACCTGGGGCTCATGAACCCAGCACACCGTAGACCTCGTCAGTGAATGCTTTGTCAGGCATTTTCTCCGTCGCCTCTGCTCTGGGTCCGCGCGCTCTTTTTTTTTCCTTTTTGCGTTTTGTGCTGATTTTAGGCGATGATGTACTCTTTTGTCGTATTGAGGCCTACGAGTGGACTTGATCGGGATCCCATTACCCTAGAATGTTTTGTAGCCAGTAGTCCCTTTCAATTTCGAGTTTGTATACCTATCGTGTAGTCTCTCTGTGCTCATACAACCTTTTTGCTCCCAGTCCCACCGAACCGAACAGCCGATGGGAAGCAAGTCGTTTTATTTTCACTACCACCGCGTAGTACAGGTAGACGAGTCCGATCGTAACTCGTTTTTTCTCCTATCCAGGGTTCGACCAATACGCAGAGTAGCGTTGTCACGGTAGCCTTCAAAGGTTCACCCCAGCGTCGTCACGGTGTACTCCCACTCCTCACGGACACCGTGAATCGAAAGTGTCCTGCGATGTAACATACACAGAAGGGCCTTGTATCACCCCATCGTCGACGTCGCCTCGGGATGGAGCCTAGAAAAAAGGTCAGCCAAACCTACACAAGATGTACATACCTCGTCAGGTACGCTCGGCGTACCAACCGCTCTCGGTTTGCCAGCGCAATTCCTTGGGAGACAGGCGGGTCGATTCGATCTGGACCCGAGCGCCTCCATTGGGGATGGACATGGCTACGAGGGACGATGGCTCGGGTTGTCGAGGTGATCCGCGATACGAGTCTCCTTGGCGGTAGGGTCGTCGAGCAAGGACGCATGCCTAGTGTAAAAAGCCTCATACGATAAAGTCATCGTGACGACCTCCAGGACCCTCTGGTGTGGAGGGGGCCGAGGCGACGGATGCAGTGGAGAGGATCTATTTGACGAGGTTGGCAACTGCTCTGACGTCTGGATGGTCAGCGCCGAAGAGCTTGTTGACCACGCCACGGTAGCAGGAAGTATTCCATCGAGATGAGCGACGAGTTGCGCGAACACGAATTCTGCATTCTTGGCTAGATTTTCCCTTCTCAAACTCCTCGCAGAACTTGAAAAGATGGGCGGATTGAGGATGTGGAGAAGGACGGTGTCGAGTATATCCCAAACGTCGTCGGCATGGAGGATATCATTGGTGCCAAACCCGTTCGTACATCTCGTGCTCAGGTCATGGCGCATAGCCTGCTGTACCGCAGGAAGCCCATGCATACTTTCGACTATTATGCGTTGGATCTTCTTGCAGAGAAAAGACCTTCAAGAAAGAGAGCACCGTGGTGTTCGACATCTGTAGACCCACCGAGTATATCGAGAAAGCGTTTGTTGGTATCAGTTGAGGCAACTCGAGTGGGGAGCCAAGATCATCGGAGCTGTCGAAAGATCTCACCGGGCACAGGACACAGAAAGGATGAAACTGCGGCGGAGATCTTCGCTCCGCGGATTTGGTGTATATAGCTACCAATCACGGAGAGTATATTTCCGATTGAAATCCGCTAGCTTGGGACAGAACCTTGGTTGGTGGTGCTTGCAAAAACGCATGGTCACTCGTATTACTGTCGATAAAAGTGAACCCAAAGTTACATGAGAGCAAACTCAAGCTCGGACTTTGATCAAAGAGGCACGGATTAATCAAAGTACTCGCCACCATTGATGGAGATCTGTCAACAGCCTCTTCAGTCGTCGATTCGTCTGAAAGAGATATTGATTACCGTCTGTCCTGCAATGGCTGAGAGTCAGGACGTGCTGTGGGGCCATTGAATGAAGATGCATACCCGTGATGTAGCGTGCCTCTGGCGACACTAAATAGGACACGAGGCCGGCGATGTCCTCAGTATTGCCTATGTAGCCAACAGCTCCCGACTTCTTTGTCTGTGATTCAGCTGGTATAAGTGATACAATCTCCACGGAAGCGGAAGCGCTCACCAATTCATAGATACCCCCTTCGTCACCGGTATGCTGCACCCAACCATCGTGCAGAGCAGTCACTGTGGTTCGCATTCGTTAGCCATTTGAGAATGATTGGAAAAGAATAAGAACAAACACAGCGTAGTCTCGACGGCACCAGGAGCGTAAGCGTTGACAGTTATCCCATACTGCCCAAACTCTTTGGCTGTTCAGAATCTCGTTAGTGGCACCACAATACAGGAAATCGACTGTGTAGTACCAACCTGCCGACTGTGTCAACCCACGAACTGCAAACTTTGACGCAGAGTAGGAACCTGTTAGGATGCTTCCTGTGTGGTGCCACGTTGATTGGGGTAACGCTACACGCGAGCGCGCGAATTCATTCCCACGAACCTCGCTTGCCAGCGATGGAGCTAGCACCAACGATACGTCCTTTGGTGCCCCGGGAAATCATTTCTTGTGCTGCATACTTGTAGCAGAGGAACGTTCCACGACCATTGACCGCCAACGTAGTATCCCAGTCCTCCGTGGTTGCTGTCGTGACGACGAACATGTCCTCAGTGCGCGACGGTGCCACTGGTATGAAAAATCTTACTTTCAAGGATGGTCTTGACTCTCAACACGCCTGCATTCGCCACCATCTAGCGGTAATAATCTGATCAGCGTGACTCCGGCACACGACCAAAGTGAGTGGCTAGTCAATTCGAACTCGTTCTGCTTACCACGTCGAGGCGTCCCAAGGCCGCCACCACACCATCAACCATATCCTTCACCTCCCCTTGTACGCTCACGTCGGCCACCAGAACGCAAACACGTCGTCCAGGACACCGTCGAGTAATGTCTTTGCTCAGAACCTCAAGCTTGTTCTTATTTGTATCCAGGTCGTTCAAACCGACATCGTATCCGTCATTCGCGAGTCGGAGCGCAATACTGCGACCGATACCCTGCCCCGAACCTGTTACTAAAGCAACGCCTTTAGAGCCACTAGGTGTTTCGGTCGACATTTCCAGGCTTGAGAGTTCCTCGTGGGGTGTGCGATCACGGTAAAGTGGCTTCCTCCTCGGGGATTTAACTTGTGTGCATGATAACGAGTATTAATAGTACTCGAGGGGGGGAACCAATTGGCGAATATCAGGTGATCATTTTCGTTGGATCTATGAGTAACTTTTCATTGTGTAGCTTTCCTACTCCGGGTAGTCCCACCAAGACACAGGCTCAGGTTATTCCTATCCCAAAGCGTATGGGTACATCCCCCGGGTTACTTCAAAATCATGTCTGGGCTACGGTGTTGCCGCGTTGCCTTGGTATCTCATGGAACGCTGTTTATCCGCTAGCTCATGCACCCTTCTTTCCCCCTTTTTCGACGAGGGCAATGAATACTCCAATGTAAAATGGACTGCTTAATTTCAATGGGCACCGACTGGCAATGGAACCTACCTTGCGCTACGACGACCCGTATATACATATGAAAGGATCCGATCACCTCAACAGTTGTCGCCGATCTACAACGGGCATAACGTTCGGGTTGCAGCTACTGATACATACCAAGTCTGCCATGCGAGATAAAATGTGAGCCACCCTGTGACACATCTGTACCCACCTTCCTGTCTGATCCACTGATATCCCACGGGACAACCCTTGTGATCAAGTTTCCGCTGCATGTCTAGTTCCTTTCGCCTCTTGTTCCTGCTGTTTCTTCTTGACAGCAGCAATACCCCCTTCCATTGCCGCTTTCACCTCCGCTTCGCGGCGGCGCGCTTCTTCAAGCTGACGTTCGATCGCACGGCGCTCCTTTTCCACGTTGTCTTGGCCACGGTCATAGCACGTTCCCGTACCACCGCCCGTGCCCGCGCAGCGTGCTTCTGCTTCGCAACCTCCTTGACCTCTCGTTCGAGACGCCGTTCTTCTTCCGCAGCTTCCCTCTTCGCCTCCTTCTCTGTCGCGCTGTCTGCCTAAAGTCCCGGCATCCCGACGTGCAACTCTGTAATTCTGAGGCTAATCCTCAGTCGATGCCTTTTCAGGCGGAGGGCGGCTTGGGTCGATGGGTCTGCCCGCGAGGTGTTCCTCGAACCTGGTTGTTTGGGCGGCTCGCTCTGGGGCGAAGATGGTGGGAGAGGCGGCGGAGCACGCTTGGACGCCTGACGTCAATGTGGACATGGAAGGCGGGTGGTGGCGCTGGGCCATTCATGACGCTTAGAGTCTCTTCCGCAGACCGTTAGCCATGTTGGCAAAGGCTTCGGGATTCAACCTCTTCTCAAGTGTTTGAACATCACTTGCAGTACCCCAGGACGGAAGTGCGGGCGTCTGAACGACGACGCCTTACATCTCCACGTAGGTTGGTGAGGTCTTTTTGCTGAGTTCGGGAACTATGATCGGGCTCTTCTGCAGGTCCTTATCGAAGAGCTTCAGACATTGCTCCGGGGACAGATAATCTCCTCGGAGAAACGACTGGAGACCCGGGGTTAGGGAGAGCAGGCCCGAAAAAGGGGGTTATGGTACGTCATTTTCGTCCGTGTGCGACGCTCATTTTCTCCGTGTCTCTCGCTTTCTGGTTTTCACGGTACGTTCAAGAGACGCACACTGACTGCTCGGTCACGCACCGGCTGTCATCGACAACTCGGACGCGGTACCGCCCACCATGATCTCAACTCAACTCAATCGTTTGTCTGTGCTCCAGCGTCCTTGAGAACCAACTAGTCGCTCTCGTGCTAAACTGCATAGAGGATACCTAGAAGACGCGACCGTCTGCACGACGCATGACGATCCTCATCGCGTATATGCAGGTATACCCTCCACGTCCGAACGTGGAATAGGGCCCAGGACCGTCGTGGCAATCATGTCGAGGAGCACTACTGTGCGTTCGTTTTCGGTCGATTCTACTCGTACACGCAAGTCCGCTGCATATGTGGACGTCGCAACGGGAATGGGGCGATTCTTGCCAAGCGTGCACGACGTGGATGCACGGTCGATGTGACATGTGGTGCACGTCAAGCAAAGAGCGCGCCAAAGGTTTGAAGCAATTTGCCGATGGGGTACCTTTTCTTGTTTTCAGGGTGCGGGATGTCGGGCTGACAGGACAACGCCGACCCAACGACACGTATACGGCGAGATCGATATCGATATCTAGCACTGAGCTAAACACGCTGCATCGTCCAAGGGTACTTATTGTTTAATTTGCCCAAACATGGAATTGACTTGCAGTTTTGTCAATAAAAGTGAGCAGGACTTGAATCAAGTTTTACCTTGCGACTATACCCTGCTAGTTTGACCGCACATTTACGTCGATCCCAAACTTTGATCATGCCGTTGTGTCACAGGTTTGTCGATTGCATTGTACTGGTTATGTGAAATATCAGTTTCTATAGCACTTTGTAGTCACGACGTTCCTCATTTGGATTTCCTACCGAGTACAAGAAACTGCTATGGTATTCGGCAGTCATGCAAAGTGCCCATTACACGATGGCAGGTGCAATGGGCTTTCGCAGGTTGTGTCAAAGGCAGCAAGCGCGAGCTTCTCTGACCAAATGTGACATCCAAAGCAAGAATCTCGACTCTCTAGCTTCACGTTCCGTCGCAAGGACGACTGGCATCAGTCTACATGACGATCCCCACTCTGCGCTTCTATGCCCTAATATAATACAAGCACTTGACCATACGAAGCAGTGCCGAGCGAAGGTTGCATTCGGCATCAACGTGTGACCGTCCGTGTGACTTGTGTGACTTTGCATTACTCACGAATCCCCGTATCGCAAATTACTACCATAGTATGTATTCCAGCAAGAATACAACACTGCCCACAGTCGATGTGATATCCTTCGTTGCACTCATTTATGTTACACCGATCAGAGTGTCAACCAGCAATGTTCTAGCAACATGGGACGAGCGCCGTCGACAATGGGAAAATCAAGACATTCTTACATACTGTAAGCGCTGAGGTCACACGATTAATCATTCTCGGCGCTGCTAAGTTACCTTGACTATGCATAACCACACTTCTCCATTGTTCTACAGCAAAATACCCTATAAATTGATGGTGTCGTAGCGGTTGGCTTTGGTTGTCTGCCAGATTGGTGAGTCCGGCCGCGCAGCTCCCTGTTTGCCAAGACCTCCCAACTCACAACAGCCTCGTTGTACTGGTAGATAGCACAGTGAACGCGGCTGTGCCTCTCCACTTGCCTCCAAAAAACCAAGCCAAAACGAAGGCCCTAGGTCACCCGGCCGTCGAACTACTCCGCTCATTGTGGCTGTGAGGAGGTACGTCGCCCAGGCTGTGTGATGACTGGACCGCAGCTGGCATTGAAAGCTGTGTCTAAAGCCGCCTATCTTTCAGATATAATATACTCCCACGTCCTGTCTTACCCCGCACAAACACAACCCAGGGCTGCTGATCACCGACCACCATGTCTGGTCCATACATCTATACCCCGCCATACGTCCATACCCCCTTGGCTTTCGAGCCCACCCCATATCTCGGGTACGGCACATACACCCAACGTTCGCCATTCATCCCTCCCGCTTCGCTCTATCCATCCTCCCCATTCCCCCCGTCATCCCCACGTCTCAGACCCACCACACCTCAGGGTGTACGTTTCGATGATGCCTACTGGAACCCCCCTCCCCGTGCCCGCAGACCGTCCTGGCATGGCGGAATGCCACCCAGCCCTTTCCTTTCAACCCCGCCCTCACCGGGGCATATCCGCAGACGATCCTTTGGTGGGGGTTATCGGCCATGGGAATCTGCCACCCCGTGGTCAGGCGCTTCTCCCCTGTTTCAGGTTCATCCCCTCCTAAACGGAGAAGCTCCCCGCATGGACTTTTACTTTGATCTCGCCTCGCCGTCCTTTACCCCCCTTGTATGGGCCGGTCATGGACAATCTGCTCTGATTTCCGGGGACGAACTTCGTGACCTCGCGACGTACCCCTCCATCCCGCAAATGCGCATCACGCACGACGCCATTCCACAGTGGCCGATTGACTTGGCGTTTCATTATGACGGATATACCGCTCCCACCACGTCGTCTTCGATCACGCTCGGCGACGTCCTCTACATGATCCACTCCTCGCTTCACAGACAGATCACACATCAAGACTGGGCTCAGCTCAGCGCATCCGAGGAGACTGCGATCACGCGAGCGTATACTCGGAGATACCGCAGTGTGCCATCGTCGGCACAGGCGGAGGCGAGCCAGGGAGTGAAGCGCATCGACTACCTGCTGGACAGACACGTCTTCAAAGGGTTGATCAGAACACATGATGAGGATGGTCTCTACCACTGGAGATTGATCACTGCCTGAATGCCGCGTCTCTGACGCTGGCGACTTCTCTGATGATGATATTCCCCCATATACCCACCTGCGATGCCAGGGGGAATAATGTTCGCTCCGATACTGTAAACTATGCGATATGTATACATACCACGTACTTACTGTGCCTTGAGATTTTGAAATAGAATGTACCCCTTACTCACTGAGCCGACGGAGGCAGTGCGAACGTTCTAAGTTCGACCGTTCTCTTCCATGTGATCGGAGGTGCCTTATGCAAGAAACATAATGTGACATCGCGTGCCGTTCACGTCCAACCAATTGACACGCAAGCAGAGTAAATTTATGACATATTCCGCGATGAGGCACTGAGAGAGCGAACGCCATAACACTGTCTCCGCGAACCAAGATCCCCACCCCAAACCACTCGAATGGGGACAAGGAGAGGTGACATGACAAATGAACTGGTACCCTAAAAAAGGAAAGAAAATGCATGCAGCGCAGGCGTTCCACGTTCCATCACGAAGCCGGAAAAGAGGAGTGCGAGGATCTCAGCAATACACAGCCTGGAAGTCGAGGTTTGCGTCGCGAATGGCTTGCACATAACCATGTTCTGAAAAATACACAGAAAAAAAAGAACATCAGCCCAGGCCGAGCCCAAGAGATCCGCAAGGATGAGAGGGCAAACGAAATCAAGATTATGACGAGGCCGCGTGCCTTACCATATTCCCAAAGATTGTTGCTAAACCCGTTTTCGACGCCATGGTCATGTGCCCTCCTCTTCTTCCACAGACCCTGGAATCCGAGCTCAGAGACCACATGCTGCCGTGCAATGTCGTGCAAAAGAAATCGGTAAGCGTCTTCCCAACCTTGGTCATATCCCTTGCTAAAACGCCAATGTTCATAATGTCCTGGGTACTGAGCCCAATAGGAAGTATGTTGACCTTGAAAACCATCATGAGAAACAAAGGCTGCGAAGGAGCCAAAAATTGTACTAACCGATAGCCTGACCCAACGCAGTAGCCTTTCTCCCCACTTGATCTGGGTCGTCCACAGGAACGTTTTTATTTGGGTACACGCCGACGCGATCTGGAAATACGCCCGCTTCCACCGCATCTCTGAAGGACCATCCTTGATCGCCACGGTATTGCTTCCTGTACGTCCAGAAGAACCATCCTGCACAGTACTGCTCAAACAGAGCAAGCTGTGCGGCGAGATATCGCACTCGTTCTTCTCGTTCGTCGATGGGACCTTGCAGTGAACCAGGATTCAGCGCGCCAGACCATTCCCCAACCACAAGCGCGCCCCCAGCGTCCTCAAGCACACCTGCTACACGTGCGAATGTCTGCGGCGTCGCTGCATTAGGATCCATGAGCGATATGGAATGCTGCGTGGCTGGCGTCGAGATATCCGCTTGCGTAAAACAGCGATAGAGGTGATGGTCTAGACAAATTGGTGCGGTGGATTCAGGAAGCGATTTGACAAAGTGGGCATAATCATCTGACATCCAACAATCGGATATGTAGATGGGTAACCCCGGGTCTACGGCGCGTAGCTCCTTTATCGCTTTTCGGTACCAGTCCTTCAATGTGGAATGGGACGATGGCTTGGGTTCGTTGAGCAACTCGATCCCAATGATATTTCTGATCGGGGGATCATGCTCCGAGCGCAGTGACCGCACCGCAGACAGCAAGGTGCGAAGGACACGGACGGTAAGCTCCAGATTGGATCGAGTGGTGAATAGAACTGTGGGTGAGGAAGTCCCCGAGTGAGAATCTTGATTCTGCTTCCCAGGGGCCGAGTGCAGGTCTACATGTTGTATTAGGAAGGAAGAAGGGAAGGGGAGAATCGCAGACCGAATAGAACACCGATGCGATATTGCTGAGCGATCTCGACTGCTCGCACGAGTCGGGTCCAAACACCCTCAAATACATGGTCAAGACCATGGAAATCCGTCCCTGAAAGTAAGGAATGATCAAGACTGCATAGGTGATAATATCCAATCTGCATCCGTGGTCTAGTGGAGGTTATACCCAGGTGGGAGGACAGAGCGTACTGGGATCCGCACGGCGTTTATGCCCCTGGCGGCGAGCCATTCGAAATCATTGTTCGTGATCCAAGTATCCCAATGGTGCTCGAAGATTTCCTTCGCGCGAGAGCCCTTGGCGACATCCAAGTCGCTCTGGCCGGGAGGTACTGCCTGAGCGAATGGTGTATCTGCGATCCATCGCTCCAGGACAAACCAACATCCTATCCGCTCGGTGATCAAGTTCGACGCGTGAACACCGGCTCCTTACCGAGGTTTACACCCCTCTGTTTCCGATAACGATAGACCTGTTCGACAGTGACAGGATTACCGAAATCTACGGATGTGCCTCCTCGCGAAGGGCCAGCATGCTTAAGCTTGTTTAGAATCTTTCCAAACGCTGGGCTCATGTCGTCGGCGGTGAATGTCAGTTTTGAAATGAGGGTCAAGTTTGTGTTTTGTTTGGATCAGAAAGTAAACAAGGTTCAACGGCCTTGCCACCTCAACGTGTTGCTTCACGTTCCCCTACTTCTGAGTGTGCTATCGCTATTTCTAACCTGGGATCGTAATAGTCGATGCGTTCTACGCCACGAGACCGCTCAAGTTGGTTCGAACAATCTACTCGCTGTCCCGCCATACATGGAATATACATCGCCCCGACCAAGAAAAATTTCCCTTCCCTCTTACTCTGATTCAAATATCTTCCGTGAGGGTGATGCGATCAGAGCGCTCCGTAGTCAAGCCTTTGTGGGCAGTGAGATAGCTCACCCATTTCAACGCCGGTCTGATCTCTCACCGGTAGCGACAGTATTGGAATCCAGAATGGGGGTTCCAACTAGCAATATTTCCTGCAACGCTTCCGTCTCGCGTGACGGGAGAATTCAAACTACAAGGATACGATCAGCGATCGACCAGGAGAGCAATCATCATCTTCATTTCGGCAAAGTTAGCCTGTTAAATGACTTGATGCCTCCTGGAGGCCGGTTGCCAGCATTTTTTTTTTCTCTCTTATCGTGCGGCGGTTCTAGACCAGAGTCGCAGCGCGAGTAATTCCGCCTTTTCACCCGTTCATTTCGCTTTCTCCTAAAAACCATCCAACTGGTCACCGGGTTCCGCCTGACGAAAAAGACTCTGATACTGCCTCGAGGCGCGTTATTCATGTGTGCATCTCTCCTTGCAAGTAGGTTAGGCTGGGGACTGAAGAGTACCACGAAATCTAAATCAAAAACACCCGTGAGGCGAGCGAGTTCGGTCAGATTTGGCGGACTAACACGGTTAAATGTTGAAGAGAACGTTCCTAGGGATTGCGCTGGTCAAGCGATAGAACATTCCCACGGGGCGGTCGCGTCGTACGCGCCACTCAATGGCCGTAAATGGCGAACATGCGGTCACCATGCGCCATCGGGAAGCAGCTGCGCGGGTGATCAACTCAACACACGACGCCTCAAGGCAAACCTACAAATCACACTCACCACCCTCCTTAGCAAACCCGCTTCACGTTTACCTCAGCTGTCCCCCAAACCACCTCCGAATATCTGTCCCAAGCAGGTCCCATGGCCGCACCCTATCAACTGCGCGGACTTTCCGGTACAAATCGAAGACGTGATAATAGGTCCTACTGCCAAATGTTGCCATATACTTGCATCAAAAAGATCCCTGCAACCTTCTTTGCGTCGCATTTTCGGCACGAGACCCTCCTAACATCCGGAGGAACCCGCCACTTTTTCTGGGGGTCCTCTTACTTCAATTCATCGCTTTGGAACATGTCTAGAGCGTGGAATGATGTTCATCCAAGACCCTTAAATCTTCTTACCACGCATACAGTATATAAGTAGTCGAGCGCCAACTATTGGACTTCTCCATCCTCCACCCAGTGGACTCTGCTTGACGATACACGACCTTGCGTTCACGACCCACTCAACGAAAAATCATGACCTCCTACTTGCGCTACATCTTTGGCGGATATTCTCGTGACAGCTCTCCTTCCCGCGAGCAGTCTTCAAAGTCTCACTGGCGCTCTCGCTCCCAGCCAACCCAGAACTATATTTACGCGACTCCGAGTGCAGCTTCTGGTGGACCCACTTCCCCACCGCGCTTGAAGACCAAACGTAGCAATAGCTACTCTGCTCGCACCACTACTCCCTCGCCATTGCGGTACAACGCCTTTGACACGGCTGCACAGGCATCCAGTTCCTCTGGCGAAGCGAGGTATGGGACGTCATCCAAGACTGAACGGTCGCCATTGTACCGACGTGCGAGTTACAAGTCTTCTGAGCATCGTACGTCTTTGCATATCCACCGATTCTTTATTGACTGACCTTCCTTGGACAAAGTCGCGCACTATGCCATGCCGCGCACCCCTTCCATGACACCGTCCGTGTCGTTTGGGCCGTCCTCTCGAACCAACTCGAGCTCATCGCTCCATCCCGGATCCGCTCCTCCTGGGTCATCCGCTGGTAGCTCTTCGCACCATGTGAGATATGAACGCCGACCGTCGTTGAGACATTATTCAGCTTGGCAAGGCAGCGTGTCTTCGGCCACAGGATCCGTGCATTCTCGTACGTTATACCATACTCGCAGCGATTCGCCTACTTTAACTGATCCACCCAACTCATCCTTCAGACGCAGGCAGCGCAGAACCCAAAATTCGCTACCACCCAAATTCGCTACACATGCACCCGCTATTTGCGTCGACACGGCTGCATAGCGCGCCTATCTCATACGACGTCACGTACACTCCTTCCTCACGTACCGTCCTTGACCGTACAACGCATACCGCCGTGCCTGCGCACACGCTCTCCCAACCGGCCACAGACCCGCCGACACCGGCAGCTTCGCGTCTGGTGCTCCGCTCTGACAAGTTCCCATGGCCAGTCATCGTTGGTTCCTCTACCTCATCCCCAACCGGTACCGGCTTCTACGTTGGCGGATCGTCGAGCAAATCCAGTCGGTCATCGAATATCACCAACCTGGACCTCCTCTATTCTCTCCATACGACACTTCTCACGCGGGTAACTCCACAGGAGTGGGAGGCGCTAGGCCATGGCGGTCGCGCTCAGCGCAAGGTCACTCGCGCATACGAAAAGCGATGCACCAAGATGGGCGGCGGATGGGAAGGCGGCGTCCGTCGTCTGGACTGGTTGCATGGCAAAACGAGGCTGATCGGCATCGAGGTGGAGAAGCACAGTAACGGTCACAGCACGGGCAAGCTCGTCTTTGGAAAAGCTTGATCGAGAATGTTTTCGCTTTATATGCACACTCCTTTTCCATCCACTTCCTTTTTTTTTTTTTTGGTTTGATCGTTGCACATCTGCTATTTTTTTTTTTTTGGATATCATCGGAAAGGACGTTTACAAAAAAAACACGCAGCGTCTGGCGCATGTGGAACGTCGGTGCTGTTCATGGTGGATTAGGGACTCGGGATTGTATAATTATCACGATCGATCGCTCCGGTTATCACGTATGTACTGACGCACTTTTATCTGTAATACTATGGTTGGACACCACATGCATCATGGACACGATATAGAACACGCGCATCAACGGGATTCATTAGAGGAGATTGCCAGTCTGTTTTTCCCATTTAAATAAGCCGTGAAAGAACGCAAAAACTCAAAACGTGGGAGAGGACCTGCACAAAAGGCATTCTTGTAGGTCGGATCGAGGTAGAGATCTGAATAAATGGGCTTCCCGGAATTTCCCAAAATGTTCACTGACAAGGCTCGTGAAGGTGACTAGGTTGGTCTTTCAACCGCCAAAAAAAACCGACGCTCGGGGGGAAGAAGATGCGCAGTACAATAAATCATCAGGAGACCCGTGACAACCCGCGAGGGGTCGCGCTGACGGCATGTTGCAAAGTACACAGCTAGCGGTGGACGGCAAGGGGAAATAATAAAGAACGACCCTGGTATCACGTTCATCAAGAAGGCAAGGTCTGACAGAGGGTTGGTCCTGCAGGGACAGGTACCCCCGATTTGCGGGGCTCTACACAGCTCCCGCTCGTTGCAACGAGCGGCGTTGACTCACTCGCCCAGCGGGCTGCGGCGTTATCGCTTGACGTCTCTACCGCAGGCTATTGAAAGTTGTGATTGAAGGATGGCTAGCTAGTAAGTAAATCAAGGGTCGATGATTCAGAGGTTGACTCTCCCGGAAGAGCAGCTCAAAATCTCGGCTCAGTTGGTAAGGTGTGCGTTGAGGAGGACATTACGACGTGTACTTAGTCTAGACCAGCATGAGATATGCGGAGCACCGTCAGAAGGCTGCACCGCAACTGGAGGAACCGGAATAGCATCGTCAAACTGGCAGATCTCATACATTAGGAAGCATCAAGCATCCTTGGAAATATGTACAGTCGACGTATACATAACACAAGGGAATGCACACGGGAAATTAACAAATATCCGTGATCCGGAAAAGTCCGGCTGAGAATGAATTTCTCAACCTTGTGGCCGCGCGTCGCCATCACTGACGATGTTGCGATCCACCACGCTCAAGCTCCAGGCTCGAGGGTGACTGATGTGTGAGTAATTGTTGTATCTGATGGTGCACCAGTTGTTCGTACGTCCGAGTCACTCCGCATGGGATCGTGGAATGGATCTGAACAGAAGTCCATCAGATGACGACGCGGTACGACCCCAGCATCGAGCGACTTACTCCCTTGAGCGAATCCATATCGCGCATGATCCAATCTCCATCCTGAGAGTACTGGTGGACACGAACGGGGCCGAAGAATCTGAGTGGAAAGTAATGAGCTAGGGTGGCACTCGGGATCAGAGGTGAGTGGCAGAGCAGGTGACGAAGCAGAGTGGACTGGATTCATCTCCGTAAGTCTATGGAGTCTCTTCTCACTGCATGTCTACTCAGGCGGTTCTCGTCAGACTACAGCTCCACGACACCAAATCGAACCCACGCACAACGAGTTGTGTTCTAAGCCCTCTGAGGGTCCGACACGTGCCACCGATCGATTTCGAAGTCCCTCTGAGGAACTCAAGACAATCTTGATGGAGCGTCGTCGCGTTATAGGCGCGAGATTGTAAACGGTATGTCAACGCTCTTAGCCTGTGGGAAGGGGAAGTATTGTGAAATCACAGAGCGTGAAACGGACTTACATTGTGAGATGACGTTCCGTCTGCCTAACAAGCCCAGGTTCTATCAGGAGGCCATCTTCGACAACTTTTTTGAAGAGCGCCTCTGTTTCATCCATCAGGGACTCCAATTCCTTGATCTTCTGGCTCGGAAGATGCGATCGACATATATTGATGAGAACTGTAAACAGGGATATGGCAGCTGCGACGAACCCGAAGATGCTAGAGATGATCGAGAATGTGCTGGTGCTCATCGTGTTCGAGGAAAAAAGGGGTACGAAAGTGAGCTTTTATTATATTCAACATCCTGTGGTGAACACGCCGCGACCGTGAGGTAGGCTGCTTGACTCCAGCCCACTACAGAGTACAGACCATGCGCTGACCTCGTGCTTGGCTGGTTGTTTGGTCCATCGAAAGTTGTTAACCTGTCGTGTTGTTGGGAGTCTAGCCTAGTCTAGCTAGCCGTTGGCTATGAGCCAAACGATTGATTGCAATTAATTTTAACGTCGACATATGTTGCTCAGAATGAGCCTCATGCGGGCTATACGTTCTCGGCATGCGTCAAGGATCTTGCCGACATTTCGAGTCCGTGCCTGATTTTTGCCGTACTCCGCGACGGGATGCGCACTGCGTCGCCAGAGCGGCTCTTTTTTTTTTTGAGCAGTTCCTACGTGGCTTTTTTGTTCTTGCTGGAGAGTGAAGCCTCGAAGACTAGCACACCAACTCTGAATTGACTTACCATGAGGCCAACACACCTGTCCAAGGACCAGGGTTTAAACGTTCACGTCCGCTTTCGAGCTAACTGTGCCCGCACATGAGGTCCTTGACCTTTTCCGACGAGGCAAGTTCCATCAGAATCCATTTATTGACAGCTATCGATAGCACATCTGTTGTCTGGCATCGCATCAAGAGACCTGAATGTCCTCCAACGTGGTCACTGAGTTGTACGTTACCGCGTCATTTGTTCATATGTCCAGCTATTCATCGTCGTCTCACAGAAAGCAACGAGAAGAATTGCCAACTGACGGTGCAGGGAAGACCGCGAGGTAGGTATCGCTATCGGCTAATTTTCAACGTTATTCTGAGCTTATCAACATGGTAGAGATGTCGGTCAGGACGCTCCGGCTCCTCGTGCTATATCTGCCGTCAAATCTACGGACAATGCCAACCAGATCCCGATTGATGACGGGAAACAAGCAGAATCGATTGACCTAGGTTCCACCGCTTCTGAGCCAAGGATCATCCTCGATGTTCCTTTGGACTGGATCGGCCAAAGAGACCAACTGATCGACATTAGCACCACTGCGTCCCCTTACGTCTTTCGCTTCATCAACTGCAATCGACTTACACAACATAAGCGACTGCAAATCGAAGAATATCCGCACGTGTCCGACATCCCATACGTGATCGTGTCGTACATTTGGCGTGGAATGCCTTTCGAGCTCGAGGCGGTCCCCACATTTCTGGTGGTGGGCAGCTCCAACGCCAATGCCGTCAGCACCGAGATCCTTCAGCACGCGTGCCTCATCGCGGAAAGGGAAGGCGTGAACTGCCTGTGGCTCGATCTGCTGTGTATTGTGCAGTCGAGCGAGGACGACAAGGCTTGGCAGATTGAGCACATGTACGAGTTGTACATGCACTGCGCTCTCTGTATCATCTTTCCCGCAGGGTTGCAGTACATCCCACGTCTCGACGAAGAGACTGGGTGGATCCACCGTGGATGGACGCTGCAGGAAACGTTAGCGCCGAAGCGTACCGTGGTCGTGTTTCAATGGAGCTTTGGTTCAGGTAAGGAATTTTTGTTGATCCCATCCTTAATCGACGCTTGACACCCGCACAGGCTTCGTCGTCGCTAGCCCAGGATTCAGCCGGTCTAGCCTTCTAACAGAAGTTGTCCCCGGGCACCTCGCCATCGCCACTGTCAAGGATATTGTCGATGCATGCGTGACAGGGTTCATGTTTTTCTTTCGAGGATACCCCGGGGACGATCCAAATGTTCGACCACTGTTTATGATGAAAGCAAAGATATTTGGTCACCAGTCTGCGAACCTGCTGTCGCTGGCCGCTGCGATGGATAATGTGATTAACGTGGAACCGGACGTTTGGGAGCATGCTATCTGGCAGTGTGCCATTATGCGGAATACGTATGACCCCGTCGACATGGTCTTTAGCATCATGGGTCTGTTCGGCGTGACCCTTCCAGTCAAGGCTTTTGCAAAGCATGACCGCATAGGAGCCACCATAGCGCTCGCACAGAAGATACTCGAAAGCGGAAAGAGTGCAAGCTGGTTGGGGATATCATTCCGCTTACCACCATGTCGATATCTAGCTACCTTTCCTATCTTCCCTCGCACTGGCCTTGCGGAAAAGGCGCTCGTTCGCACCAAATCTGGCTTTCAGGAAATGGCGGAATTCATGGACTGCGAATTTCCAAATGCAGATGCACTCCAGAGCGGTATGCCGACCGGGACGATGGACGATGCTGGTTATTTCACGTTCACGAGCCGATATGCGCATGTTGTTCCTGAGCGTCAACAGTCTGTGAGCAGTTCTGTGGTAAGCATGCCAGGAACGTTCCATGGAAAATCAAAATACTGAGCTCGAATGCTATACCAGAACCTGCTTGTCAAGGCTGTCGACGGCAGTGTATGGAGGGTGGTAGAGTCGCCATCTACACCCCCGTCCATTTTCGCTGTCGTTATCGGATGGTTCAACGAGTACACACCCGGAAAGACACTGGCGCTCCACTATTACTGGATCAAAATCATGCTCGTACAGGAACATGCACCTGGGAAATCCCATATCGTACGCTTCGGAGCGATGAACCAAATGTTCAGAAAGGACGTCATGAAGTGGAAGACACGCCAGTTTACCGTTGGGGGACCAGACCCACTACCACAAGACCGCCTGTCTGCCGGTGATGAAAGCAAGGAGGGAGGTGAGATAGTGGAGGATATCAGGGATGATGTGGGATTCGAGATGCAGACGAGGCGGTTGGAGGGACGCTCTTATAAGAGTTGGAAAGACTTGAATCGTCCGAGGGCAGCCAAGGCTTGGTCACAGCTTTCGTTGGAGAGCTTTTACGCGACATATGACCGAGACACGCCTCTCTCCACAGACTGGGCAGAAGGAATATGAGCAGACCAGCCCGTCATGCTTATGAGTCCTGGTGTCCCACTCGCAGGCCAAGGACCGCTTTCAACCTTGTTTAGTAGGTGCATTTGTTCGTATTTTCGGTAACCAAATATCATTGTACAGTAAATGTTTCGGTACCATCTTCCACTGGTACCAGTCATCAACTTCCCCAAGCGACCATGCAACGAAACAGCGAGCGGACCTCTGAATTACAATGCGCCTCTGCAATCCCTTGAAATGTGTACTGGCGTGTACATAAATAACAATACTTCATCTTCTCGATTCACCAACTTGAAAGGGCTCATATGTCGGTCACGATCCTGCATGATCCATCAACCGCCGTACAAATCTAACTAGGAACAATCGACCCCCCCAAAATCGTAGGTACCCGGAACTGCCACGGAGCACCCAGCTCGATCTTGGTGCGAATTACAGTTTTGCTGGTCATCCGCGTTCTTGCAGCACCGCAGACAAAACCGATTTCCAGACGGTTCGACCCTTTTTTGTTGAAAACACGAGCATGACGCGCAACGTCACGTAGAGGGTCAACCAACCGGTATCATATGGACATTGACAAACGTCTTACTGTTCGATGAAGCTTGCGCCATAGCCTCCATAGGTGCACTGTGCACCATTGGGGAACCTGTTGTCAAACTGTCCACCATCATCGCCGTTCGCAAAGGGGAACTTGCTGGCGTCCATGCAACCTGTTATCTGAAAGAGAGCATCAGTGGCTTGTCAGTACCTCCAACGAGCTCGCTCTCTCTCGCGGTCGGTAACCCAAATGACCTCACCCACCTGCACATACGATCCATCCGCCGCTGCCGAGTACGCAGCCCCTGTGATGAACCCGTCTGGGAAAGGGTTTCCGCACCCACTTCCATCCGTACAGTATGCAATACCGTCACTCTCTGCACTGGACACCATCTCTGCGAACAAAGAAATGGGTTACAAACATGCGGGAATGGCGTAAATGAGGTACTCACCACCTGAACTCTGAGGTAGCAATAGCGCGAACGCACTCGCTCCGTTGATATACACCGTCGTCGAGGAAGACGCATCCCCCGTCGGTTCAGGCGTGGGCTGTTCATTCTGGCGTCGCCGCCTGGTGGGCGTGCCCGCCCGCGACCCCGAGCCAGGCCTCACTTTCGTCGCGTTTTTGCGGGGAGGTGTGTCTCTCGACGTGCCTTTGTCCTTGTTTCTGTTACGCCGTGCTGCTGCTGTTTCTACTGCGCTTATGGATGATGTATTGTGACGGTTGTCGTGCCCGGGCTTTGGTAGTCCAGCGGGTTTTGTGGGCCTAGTCTGGGATGCATCCCTACGGTATCTAGAGAGACCGGCGGTACCCTGGCTGGTCTTTCCTGATGCGCTCGGCGCGACGATACAGAGGTAGACGATGATCGACATCGCGATGATATTGGAAGATGTGAAGAGCATGACGTGCGTTCACAAAGAGAGTGTGGAACCGGAAGAAAAACGTCAGAATGCGTCTACTTGCTCTGCAAGGACAGCGGGAAAAATCTGTGTAGGGTGGTTTGTCGGGAAATGAAGTTGACACGGAGATGCAGTGCTAGGTTGGCGCGCGCGTCGTGGTCACGTGGATTGATTTTTTTCGTATCGTCTTCGGCCCAGCGTTCTTTGGTCGATATATACAAGGGCACATTGCGAGTTCAAGACGGCTAGTGGAAATCGATCGTCACTTACATTGTTCCCATTTCAAAGGATGAAAAATCGACCGTCTGTGCGCGATACAAGAGCTGATCTGATGCTGGCGACAAACACTGTGGCATCGACAGTCCTCCGAGTGCATGTAATGCCGTTTTCATCTGGGACTGCCGAGTTGACTCGTCCCGCACGTCGGACAATATTATTATTATTCCACGTTTAGTTGTGAACAGCCCTACAACAATGTAGACAATGTAACGCTAATATTGATGACGATGACTACAATACTTCTATGCCTTGCCAGGCGTCCGGGCCAGCCCATATCCGTCAATCAAGACCCCCCTGCATTCTTTACTTCCTGCATGGCCATCCATACACTCCTGTCGACATCGACATCACCGTGCCCTGGGCCTTGCACTCGACTCCGCCGGTTTCCCTTCCCGCTTACCCTCACTTCCCCCGAACGTGTTGTCCGTGGCCCTTGCGCTTGCCTCGCGAGATGCTTCACCTCCGCAAACTCGTCGGTCGCCTGCGCCCGCAAAAACGCAGCGCCTTTTGCTCTATGCACCAAGCAATCGGGTCGTTGATATTCTCGCACCCCCTCATCACCCTCCAACACCCCCACCCCACCCTCGTCCACTCTCCCACCTACATCCATCGGCCGCCCGTCCCGCCACAACGACCCCCTCGTCCGCTCCAATGTCGTCACGATATCCAAACTCTCTCCGGGCGGAATCGCCCACGGATGCGATGGGGTCTCACACGTCATGTCCACCTCCTTTCGCAACACCCGATCTACGTCCACCGCCGAAAAGAACGCCACGCCTTGCGGTAAATCATCCATGCCCAACTTGAATGCAAACAAACACCGCGTCCACACGTTTGCAATTTGCAACGCCAGCGCGGCGCGGTACTTGTCCGCCTCGGAAACGAGGTACCGTAGTTCGTCGTGCACCGAAATGAGGAATCGCGCGTTAATGTCGTACGTCCGTGTGAGATGGTTCATCGCGACGAGCAAGAGATGGAGGTAGTCCACCCCGGATGATTGGACAACCCAGTTGATCCGCGACGTCATGTAATCCGCTCCAAACTCGGCGGGCAAGTTGTCCTTGGAGAGCGCCGCCGTGATCCCACATCCCAACGCAGGCGTCTGTGGTCGATCGGATAATGCGATCTCCTCCAACTTGTTGAACACGAAACTCTCCGTCCCGCCAAACCAAAACTTGCGCCCAAAGAGGTCCGGTCGATGGGTATTCTTGCCCTTGGTCGACGCGTACAGGTTCTCGGCCAACCTTTTGGCTTCCTCGGGTTGCATTGCTGCGTTTGATTGTAACAGAAGCAGGACGGCATGTTTCATTCCCGCCCCATAGATGCGCGAATAATTGAACACTTTGGCCTGATCACGTGAGATCCCCAATATACTCGCCGTCTTGGAGTGCAAATCCGTCCCTGCGGCTTTGGTGCCTTCGAGCGTCATCCAACCGATCGCAGTGGCCCCGTGCAGGCCAAACTGCGCATCACCCATACAACTCGATATCCAAAGCTCCTCCGAGTCAACGTCGGCCCCAACGATGGCATACCCTGGCGGTGCGCGAACCATTGACTTTAGCTCGGACCCCACACGGTTCTTCTTCGCATTGCTCGCCGTCAACCACGTCTTCTCGATCGCGCGACGCGTGACAGTGCCCATCGTGATCACCTGCGGAAGGATCATACCCCACTTGTGCTCTGACGACTGCGCAAATTGAATGTCGACCTGTTCGTTCTGCCATACGACCATCTGATTTAATATCCGATCGCGCGCGCTGATCCAGTAACTGCATTGAGCGTTCATGTCCAGTGCATCCTGGGCATCGTCCCCGGGACTCGTCAACGTTCCATCTTGGGCGTATTTTATGAAGGTCTTGGAGAGTGGACTCCCAACGTTGGCGCTTTCGCCATCCTTGTGTGGAAGCTTGTAGAAGAGGAAACGGTGTTCACCCTCTCCCTGCGTCATTTCGCACAAAGTCTGGTCAGCGGCATCTGAAAAGACGAGCAGCTGTGCTCGGGTGGCGAATTCGACGGCGCTCGGGACCCTGAACGTCCATCCATGTTCCCTGGAATGAAAAAGAGGGTGACCCATCCAGGACAGGCGGAGGAGAATCGGAGAGATGCGGTTTCGTACGGTGATGTCGAGTGTACCAGGTGGGAGATCTTTCTTCGGTCTTGCAAGGTCCCAATACCATTTCGGCCAGACGACCTGGGGGTTAGGAATTTTGGGGCTAGATGGCTGGGACAACCGTGTGCGGGGAGTGGCGAGGACGGGTCTCCAATCTAGTTGTCGTAGTACAGGATCTTGTTCATAATCCTCCTCATTTGCAAGGGTTTTTGCTAAATTGATGATACGAGCTTCCAGCTCGGGCGTGCGTTCTCCCCTGGCAACGGCCAGAGCTAAAGACGTGTCTGACGCGGTCAGGCGGCTCTCCTTGAAGTAAGGAACACCATGCGTTGGCCCTAGGACAGTCAAAATCTTCTTTGTGCCCGCACTGGGAGGTCGTGTCACCTCGCCATCGCGAATGAAATGCCACTTTTCCTCCGTCGTGTATCGTAAAGGATGGCCATCAAAAGATAATTTGAGAAGAGTCGGAAGCACGCGGTTCACGCTGCTAGCGCTGAAGACGCCATCCCTGAGCACATCGCGTAGCCATGCGGGCTGTTTGTCCACAGACGACTTAGTCTGGGATGTGGGCTCTGGACTCTGCGAAGGATCATCATATGAAAGATATATACGTAGGACACGACGTACAATGTCATACACGCCTCTGGATTTCTTTGCGACTTTCGGGGTCCAATCCAGCTGAGAAAGCCAAGGATCATCTGTCCAGGATCCATCCTGCATCATACCCTTTGCCTGCTCCGCAAGATCGACAAGATGTTTCTTGACCTTGCCTTCCAACTCCTGGTACGTCCGTTCCGAATTGCGTAGATACTCTTCCCATGATTCGTTGACCGTCAGGAAACTCGCACCCATGGTAAGGATACCAGCAAACGACACTGGACTCGGACACCGCTCCAGGAAGGCTGGAAGGACCTGCGCAAAGACCTGATGTGTCACATAGACGTCCTCGGCGCAGTACCCGAGGTAATCCTGGATGTCAGTGTGAATCGCCTCTCTCGAGCAGTTCATGAAATCCCCACGGATATCCTTGTCGAGATCGATGTTGCAATAAAGCCTGGCCACGTCCGCAAGGGCGTTGGCAGATGTGAGGTCTTCCCACCGTTGCTGTGAGAGTTCAGCGTCGGTCGTGTCCGCGTCATCTTCTTGGAGCTGAGGCAGACTTTCCTCGATCTCGGTTCGCAGACGACGGAGTTGCGCGCGGCGCGCATCGTCGACCTCGGACTCTGCTTGCGATGTAGCATTGTGCATGATCTCGATCACTGCTTCGACAGCCTCGGCGCGCTGTTCGATACGCGCGGCTTTCGCCTTGCGGTGTTTCATCCACGCCGGTCGTTGATGCGACGATATACCATTGACAGCGACGTGAAGCGACATCGTGTCCATAAACCGCGTCTGTGTACCGCTGAGACTATACTCCTCGCGGACGCGCTGGCGGTCATAAGAGACATTGTGTCCGACGACGACACGCGGCGTCTCGGGATTACCCAACGGAATCAAATGCTGCACTTCCTCTGTCTCGCCGAGCAACCACGGCGATATCCAGCAGTACCATGCGTGTTTGGATGCAGCACAGGCGAGAACGGCGAACGGATGGTATGGCGGCATCGTCTCGACGTCAAAAACGAGCATCTGCTCAGGTTGGCCGCCATGTTCCGGGTATGCGACGTGTTCGCTGTAACTCGACCCGTCTGGGAGGTGGTAGTACTTGACCCAGCCCGATTTCACGTCAAAATACTCTGGTTTAGGAGGCAACGCGTCTTGCGCAAGTTGCTTGGCGAGGGATAACCAGGGTTGGGCACAGCGCTGGCCGACACGGTAGAAGTGCTCGTCGATGTCGGCACCTTGGAGAGGGGGGAGTGTAAACCCTGTATTGGGGAGGACAGAGCCCTGCTTGGGGTCAAGACCATGCATATGAAGGTGGTCGCGTGCAATTTGGACGAAAGCAGGCTCGGGCGGGGGGAAGGCGGCATGTTTGAATATTTGGGCATGAAGCTGGCGCGAGAGCATTTGCACGCCTAGTTCATTGCGCTTGACTGTGTTTCCATGGGATCATGTCCATCAGTCGAACGGATAACAGTACGAGGCATACCATGTCGAATTGAGTCTTTATCTGCATCTGTCTTTCGTTTCCTCGGACTCGTGCTTGCTTGCACTTTGGGTTGTTGTTTTGGTTGTTCACCCTCATGCTTTTTCTCTGATTTTGGTGGTTGTTTGAGAGGAATATGCAGTTTACGAACGAGGGAAGGAGACCTTCGCACCGGGTTCAGCATGCGTGTCTGTGCAGTGACATGGGCGTGGGAATACAAAGTAGAGAACTCCTTTTCTCGACATGACGATGACCAAATGATGTTGAACAACGAGCAAACTCGAGAATATCAGTCGGTTGGTAGGACTGAAAGTTTTGGTAAAGGGGAGCTGATGTTGTCATAACCTTCCTTCGGAAAAGATTCACCGCCTTTGATCCCCACGTACTGGCGCCTCTGCAACTAGGCTTCTCAATCCCGCGTTTAGCTTGGCCCAGATGGGTACCTAGTCCACTCCTGCTCCCGCCGAGGTCAGGGAAACGAGCTACTGAAAATAGTCGTCAAGCAATACTGTTACCCACCCTCTCGATGCGGCTAATTTGATCATGAGAACAAGTACACGCTGTGGCAGCGCACGGCTTGTAAATTTCATCGATTATTTATTAGAACCTATGGGAACAGACACTCGTGGACTATTCCTTGGCTCTGCACCTCAACGATGCCTAGGCCCTACAGGCCAGATGCAACGAAGCTATGTGCGTACAGTTGTCAACAGCAGGATGTTGCAATGCTGACCATTCACAAAGCGGGCAAGCCATAAAATTCCCTGTGACCATGTTCGGTCGCTTTTACGAAGGACGGAAAACAGGTCATAAGCGGCAACCATGACAGAACACTTCGACGATGACAAATTGACAACGGTCGGGAGGTGGGCTGTTCTGTGAAGACGGATGGTCTCGTGTATGATATCAAGGTGTAGAAGGGCGGACGATGGATAGCGCTCGCCAAAGGATGTGGGATGCGAGAACGAATGCCAATGTGTTGGAGTGGAAGAGCACAATGGTCAGGTTGGTGCGATCGATGTCTCTGCGGACTCGACGAAAATCGCTTCAGGATCGGGATACGACACTGCATACATCTTCGGCATCCTCACTGGGAAGAGACTGCTTGGTCCACTTCGACATGGCATCGACGTTATTGGAGTCAAGTTCAGCCCAAGCGGGGATTCGCGACCGCCACGCCAGTCTCGGTCTGTGTTTGGGACACAAAAATCGATGACAAGCTGATCGACATACCCGTCATCTCTGTTTCCTATCCAGCCACGCGATTTGCATGGTCGAGCGATAGCAAGTATGTCTTTGCAGCGACCTCCAGACAAATCACATATATCGACATATCCACCTCTGCATGCTTAGAATCATGGTCACTCCTCAGTCACGGTAGGAAGCTGCCCTTGCTTGTCAGCAACGGGGGATTCGTTGCATGTTACACGGGTACATCAATCTTAATCAATCTTGTTCTTAGACATTCTTTCACGTACGCACGTTAGTTCCACCATCAAAATTTCCGTCGATCTTCGTTCCATCGCTCTCCCGTCTGAAGGTGATTGTCTTGCATGCGGCAGGGTCGACGACACCATCTCGGTTTACGCTCTCAGTGATATCCTTCCACAGCATGTCCTCCTTGATGTACATCATCTGACCTTTCCAAAGCCAGCCCACTGCCTACCATTGATAAACATCAGTGACACGGCGTTTAAACTGTGGATGAACGCGGAAGCGAGATTGTCCCGGGCGAAAGAAATTATGTTCTCGAATCCTAGCCACAACACATTTGCAAATCGTGCTCTGGTACGAACGCGTCAGCAGCAGTGGAGCGCAGCCATTGTCGATGCCACACAGGTGTAGTTTTACACGCTATTTTCTATTGTCCGACTTGCATTCATGTACGACACCCAAGTCCCTCGCGCTCATCGGCCAAGGCGAACAAGAAATCGCACTCGGAGCCGTTAGTCCTGCCTTTCGCGATTGCGACTCAAACGAAAATAGTTTTCTCTTGCTTATAATCTAATATAAAGGTCTGTGTCCGGCTTGGGCTTGTTGGATCTCATCACCAGTTAACCGTATGTCGTATAGTCCATCCTGTCGTTCGCGTGCGGAAAATACGATCATACGATTGCACAGTACACTTTGGCATTGTCTCTCGATCCCCCGAGCAAGGCATGTCTTCTCGTCAAACGAAGTAGGGATAGAGCAGCGAGGGGGATGTGGAGAGAAGCTTTGAAGGATGCTGATGTGGTATGGCTATTCTTGGGATCTCCTTGGGCAGTTCTAACGCCTATCAAGGCAATCAATGAGGATCCTTCCCGCCATTGTGGTTATGAATGTAGACAGACATTCGGCATGGCATGGCATGCAACGCTATGACGAAGCCATTGACGCACTCACCAGTATGTTATCCGTAATTGAGAGGTCCCGATCCAAAGATCCGTGGTACGTACCTCTTCTCCAAACACATTGGCCAGGTGCTGAGGACTTTCTACAAAAATGTGCGAGAGCTACATCTCACCTCAGCAGACGATTGGAACTATTGACGCCACGATTCGGGAGATCTTCGAAACATGTCCACTCGTCCTTATCGATGTCCAGACGGGTCGTCTATGTGATCCAGCTGAGCGTATGCGTATATTTAAAGTGGAAACCACCTTCAAGGAGCTTGTCTCCTCGACAACCGTAAGACTGGACAAGGCACGCATCACACGAGTCGTCGCGAAATACTTCCAATACGTCATGCCCCCATGTATGGGAAAGAAAGGAATCATCGTTCCAGGATGTGAACGTGGTTAATTCGGTCTGAGATCTGGATCCGTCACTGCTGAACGAAAAGCTTAGCACCTGCCATCCAACTCGCCCCCGGTACTATATTGTGACGTTCCATCCACACGATCTCGGTGTGCGCCACAACTACGACTCGCTTCGACGCGCAATGCAACTATAGAGCACACTCGTTGATCGGTATCTTTTCAAGTGACATCCGGCCCCATTATCGCGAAAGAGAAGCTGCGCTTGGACATCTCTTGGAAGAAATCGTGGCTCTGTCTGGTGAGGTGACCGTGCTGGCCTGGACGGGCAATGCATCAACATACAACAGTTGTCTGCCGGCTGAGTGCCTCGTGGTCTACGCCCAAGCACCATTTACTGCCCAAGGAGTGCATTGTCGCCCCACAACGCCAAGGCAATTCACAAGCGAGTTGCCCGTCTCCCACCCGCGCGTTTCGCCAACCGCCGCCTCTAAGCGACTCGGCGTACAGCAACCAGGGAGTAACCATTTGCAAGAAAATCGTTATCTGGCCAAGGCCTCCGGACTTGGTAAAGTCGAAATTTCGACCGCAGGGACCACGAAAGGTGGTGTTTGTCCATCCGTGGATTCGAGATATACGTGGTGGAGATGTGGTCTCTATGGGAAGACGACAATAGCGACTCGGACTCGCATACAGACATGATCGCAGACATGAATCCGGGTGACGGCACTGAAGTTGACTCGGGCACGGACTCGGCGCCGCTCAGTGCCGTGCCTTCGGCACATGTAGATTGTTACTGATAATTTGTCCGGCTCAATCAGCCGTTTGGTGCATTGGTACTTTTAGAGCAGCCGAATGGGTCGTTTAAGCGTGTCGCTTCGGAGAATGAGATCGTTGTGCAGCTTGAGTGGAATGTGGTTTCTTTGAAAGACTTTCGGGCCAAGGTGGTAGAGGTACTGCGGAGATGGAGGGAGGAAGCCTGGTCATTTGCGTCGTTTTTCTCGGCTATCTTTATTTCGTCATGCTCCAAGTTGTTCTCTTCTTTTTCTTTGTATTCTCCCGTCTCTCATCTACTACTAAAACCACTGGACATCCTCGCGTTCGTTCGTGTCTTTACCACGACACCTATGCGTCCACGCTGGTGCGGTTTATTCATTTGAAACTTGATGTAAATCTCATAATTCGAACACAGTTCTTGGCTAGTAGGAGACAAGATCATCCCGCGGACGCGGTCCAAGTCCCCCATTCATTGCATAGTACCTCAGCACTGAGGTGCCCGATGACTAGTAAGCCCTCCTGCATCATTCACCTTGCTCTCACATAATTATATATTGAATTGCAACCCGGACTCCGTGGTTTGGTACGTTGATTCCTCGGCCCTAGAAATGCTTGAATAACACCGGAGGAAATGCATCTACTTTGTGGATGAAGCTTGTGGAGATAGTGATGAAACTTCCTGACGGTTCGTGTGAAGCCGATTCGGTTCCGGCTTCCACGAGTCACGTGACAACATGAAACATATAAAAGGGGCGAGTTGAACTGGCCGACCCGCCGTATTGTTTTCTTTCCTCGCCTTATGAGTTCAAGCAATTCAAGCAATCAAACCCATTCATCTGTGAGTGTAGAGCGACAGGACCCAGGAGCCTATCCAATTCCATTCGGCACTAAAAGTGTGGAATTGGGAAGTCGTCTGGACTCCGTCCCTCCCTCGCTCCGGTTTTGGGCAGTGGATCAAGCACGTGCAAAAAACTCCTGGGTAAGAATAACGACTCGATTCTGTGCATTTAGTGCTCATGTACCATCTGAAAGTACAATGACATAGTAGTGGCCAATGACCTCTATGAAGAATGGCTCAGCACACGACCTCCAGGAGAATATCCAGTGCCCATTGGTGGTAAATCTGAAGGAAAAAGGTTGGACGAAATCGAAGATGGACTCAGGATCTGGCTAGTTCACCCTGACCGCTCTTCTTCTCCATGGGTACGTACTTGATCTCGTGGTCTCCTTTCGAGCACAGCTTTCACGTATGCATGATTCGGGCAGTATAATTTCTTCGTGAGGGCAAATGCTCGATACGAGCGGCATCTCAATGCAACACGGCCGCCTGGCAAGTTCCCTTTACTTCGGGGAAGTAACGGCAAGTATGCAGGTGTACCCATCGAGGAAGTTCCGCAAGATGTGATATGGTGGGCATTACGCCCCTCTAACAGCCACCGAGACTGGGTATGTCGTTCCGACTCTGTGTCCTATCTGTGATCTGGTTCGTTGAACATGTATCGTATCCAGTACCAACCGTTGTATGATGCCAATAAACGCTTCCTGGACGTCGTTTACAAGTCACGTTCTCCTGGGTCTGAGCTGATTTGGTTCGGTAAATACCGAGGTCACCGTCTTGACCAAGTATATCCGCGTAAGGGTTATATGCACTGGTGCTTTGATCCCCAAAGGCAGGAAAGCGGATCGGTATTTCAGTTCCTCTCCGTATTATGAAGTTTCACAACCTTTTTTTTGGTTCGTTTTAGCTTTGTCGATTCAAGGATCTAGTTTACCGTCTTCAGGATTGGCGACTGGCGCACCCCGAGCGCTGCGGCCCTCGTCAGCGAAGGAAAGCACCCGACATTCAGAACCCGGTTGGTGAGGCAATCGGACCCTGGGATGACTCTCTGGGTTCAGCGGATGAAGACGGGTATGACAGGGATAGTTTTGTCCAGTCGGATGGCGACGAACTGGAATATTCGTCGGACAGCGATGACGAGTTTATGGACGATGGCAGTGCAGACGATCACTTCTCTGAAGATTCTGACGAATCCACAAGCTCAAGTGTGGAGATAGTACCCTCTGGAAGCCACACGCACCGGCGCAGGCGCACAAACGTGATCCAGTCGGACGAGGAGTCAGCGGAAGCTGACACATTCACTCGGAAACTCGGCAAACGATACAGAGTGCAGTGTGAGAGTTCGCAGGAGGTTGTGGCTCCTGCCAGGAAGTCGTCGAGGCGGATGCAGTGACATGCGGAATGTAATTATAAGTTAGGTTTGGAAATGTACAGATCAGAGCATCTATGTACTATGCAGCTTCATCGTGTTATAACGTTGTGTCCGTACATGTCCCAATAGCTTCAATCGGAACTTTGACCAGGACGCGCTGGCCGTTTTCACATCGCTCCGTAAACGAGGTGCAACTTGAAGCCGAACATCTTTGGGTCAAAAGTTCAGGGTTACGAAGCAAGTGGTGGAAATTTATTGGACGAAAATGGTCACATTGCAAGGCAACGTTAGGGCTGTGTCAATGATCCTGATGCTGTGCAATTTGGCTGTCAGAGATATGATCGCGAAAAGTTTGCGGATTTGGTTCAAGATTTGGTTTGTCAGTATTCGACGAAGAGAAACACAACTATCGAAACGAACAAAAACCAAACAAGTGATGGGTTGGATTCTGTGAAAACATCTTTGGCTGTGCGGAACCCATGTGTACTTTCCTTGGCTTCCGGTTCCAGGTATGTAAGTTATGTATATCCAATATTTTAAACGAACCTCCGTGTGTCTTACATACTTACCTCTAAATCTTTGCTTCAAGTTGGGCGCTTGTCATATTACGATGCTCTTACATGAAACCTTCACTGGACAAGGGCAGAGTACCAGCGTCGCGTTCGGCCGTTCCGGACCACTCGTTTTATGAGTACCACTGGGACGGACCCAAACGCTTCCACGTTCCTGTTTGGCAGCCCAGACAGACGACACTCGTCGTGGTGTTCGAGGGAGAATCGAGGCACCTTTTTTCCACTGCACATATCCTCTTATACTATAGCAAAGGGTCGCCGAAAGACGCTCGTCGAGCTGATGCTTGGGTGCGTCTGGTTTCACGAACAAGAACTTGCCCCGTCATATTCATTTCGTGACGCTGCACAGGACGTTCAACAGCCAGCGGGATCAGTGATCCATTCGTTCAGAAGCCAAGTTCGGAATGCACCTCCCAATGCATCTACGCTCCCGAAGCTCACGGTCGCGTTCGAAGTGGTAGTCAGTCAAGCTCCCAAGTCGTGCATTGATACCCTCGTCCTTTGTTCCCCAGCGAGCATCCAAGAGCTTCGCCGCGATTCCATCAGTGTTCTGCTCGAACGCGAGCTCGCGTTAACTTCCGACACTTTGTCTCTCTCACTCTCTTTCACTCACTCGACCATGTTGTGGACCCCTATCACGTCAGGAGGGCCCGAACGACATTGCATCACTAACCCCACCTTTCGGATCGAGCACATCACGACGCGCATCGTGCGGGTTCTCCCCCACGTCTCCGTTCGCCCAAGGATTACCAACGGTCGTCTTCCCGCGGAACTTCTTATCAAAACGTTTCGGGACGCCGAGTTTCAAGATAGTTGGCACGACGATTTGCTGTCATTCGCGCAGGTCTGTCGTGCATGGTCGTGCGCGATGGATGTCCTCCACTCCCGTCTGAGCTTCTCGGACGATGACAGGTGGAGTCAGTCGAGACGTCTCCTGGACGTGTACGCGCTCGCAATCGCCGTCAGCGAGAAACCTCTCCTCGGCTACTCCTTCCGACACTTCACCACGAACAACTTTGGAACGTCGGATGATTGGCGGGACATCTTCAGCCTTCCCCGACGCAAGAACCCAGCTCGGTTTACGGCCGCTCTGATAGCGATCCTTCGCACCACGAAGAACCTGCAGTGTGTACACCTCGGGCAGTTGGATCCATCTCAGGCACACGCGCTGTTCGCGGCGCTCTATGCACTCCGCAACGTCCATACGTTTTCAATCGGACAGGCGGAGGAAAGACCGATCGGGAGGTTTCTCAAGCATCGTTGGATGGATGACACGACGCGCTTGCTCAGCGTCGTCCAGCTGGCGCGTTGTATGGCACGATGGCCAGCACTGAAATCCCTCAAGTTGCATCATCTCTACTCCGGGTCCCTTTGCATATGGCGATTTGCGCTGCGACCGCCGGCGTGCAGGCTGACGCAACTCACGATCAGCCAGTCACACGTGGGCGACAAGGACCTCGTGCATCTCTTTGCGTCGTCGGCGAAGACGCTCGAACGGGTGGTGCTGCATACGATCGAGGGCGTCACCAACGTTGGGCTTCTCGCCTTCCTTCTCGCCATTTCTCAGAACGTGGTGTACTTGACCGTTCAGGACGTCGCACTGGCGCCATTTCCGCAGTGGGGCAACCTCGTCATCGGACGCACGGAGAGGGCGCTGGATGTCGTGGTGGACAAGATGCCTCGTTTGCGAGAACTGAGGATCGGTGGAGACGTGGCGAGTGAGTTTATGCTGGCTCGAAGGTCGAAGATGTTCGTCGCTCACAGCACCTCCTCCGAGGTGCTGGTGCCGGTAGTTCAATTGTGGTTGGAGGACGTACCGAGGTTGTGTGGGTTTGCTGCGGATGTAAAGTGGCCGGGTTGGTGTACGCCTGACAGGGATCGACAACGCTAATACATAGTTTGCAGAGGGTGACCGGGAAGAAGGGGGTTGTAGGGAGATGCTTACATTGTGTTACAACATATTGCCTAGATGATATGAAAACGTTCGTAGCTCGGAGAACAATGGCCTTCATGGGCAAGGACGTTGGAAAGTTGTGCTCCATATCGTGTACGTGAGACTAGAGATCGTGATTTCATAACGTATCCGTGAGACGAGAGAGGAAAGAAACCGGGAAACAAGATAGTTGATGAAATAACTCAGGCGTGAAGAAGGTATACATATGAAAACCGCTTAGCCCGTTCTCAAGCGCCACATCCCATTCTTACCTGAAGTCAAACCCATCCATTCTTGCTTTCCGCGAAGGAAATCGACTCGCTTCACGCCTTCCATTTTATCGTCTTCGTGAAGGCAACGTTCAAAGTATGCGCGAGTGAGGACTTCCCGATCGTCGTCGTCCAGTTCGTTATTGTAAAAGTCGTATTTAGATATTTGCTTGCGGAGCGAAGCGAACAGCTGCTGGAAGAAGTCTGCTAGCGAGATGTATGGAGCGCCGTTTGCATGGATGTCGATATACCAAGGCAGACGTGAGTGATAGAGCCGCATGAACTGGGTAGGCGGGTGTGTGACAGAATGATCCATGTCGCTCGCGAGCGGAGCACGGTCCAACGCCCGGAACTTGACCGTCAGGGGCTCACGGCGCAAATCATATATTGTGATTGGACGGGACTTGTTGTAGCGGAGAAATGGATGGAGGTCCAGCTTGGTGCTATCGACGAAATCTGAAAAATATGAGGAATAAATACAGGATGGTCCGAAAGTGGAACGGTGACTGACCGTCCAAACTCCGTACGGGGTTGGACCAGCTGCGCAACATGGATGCAAAGCCCGATTTGAATTTGAAATCGTGTCTCCAATGCTGGGGACGTTCGTGATACGTCCCAAGCGGGACGCGAGCGCTCAGAGAGATCGAGCGTGAAAGGGTTGATGAGGGCGTATGCATGTCGGGAGCGCGCGGAGCGAACTGATGGACATCTGGCATCCTGGTCGGGATATCTAGGGGCGACAGATCGCCCTGCGATGGCCATGGGGAGTACTTGTGAAGAGAATTCGATCTCTTGCGGGAGCCTTGTGGTGCGTTTGATAGGTTGTGCATTCCGCGAAGTTGTGCGAACGGGTCGTGCGATGGCATCTCGGGGTGCAGGGACTGACGCGGGAGGTATGGGCTCGGTCCCGAATGCTGTGGAAAAGCGGTGGTATCATAGTTCCAACGCCATGCGCCAAATCGATCTTGTGGGCTGGGGAAGGAGTAGCTACGACGATTGTATGAGCTTGCCGAGCAACAGATCTGAAATGTATATGGAACATACTTGGGCGCGGGGAATGGTGTGCCCCAAGGGTACTGCATCGTACCCGAGGGTGCTGCGTGCGGCGCTGGCATAGTAGTTGCACCCGGAGGTGGCGGAATACTATTGCGTGGAGCCTGCGAACTCGTATTTGCGTCCGCCAACGGGGGCATGTCGTCCCAAACTCCCCAAGTGCTTCCCATGGTGAAGTGTCAGTCTGCGGAAGAAGAAAAGAATGGATTTGATTTTATCGGAACAAGTCGATATCGATTTGCTGTGTTGGGCGATACGATGGCTGGGTGCACCAACGGCGGCCCGCCAACTCAGGGCAGAGTTGCAAAGTGACGCTGAAAGCTTCCAAGTAGTAGTCGTGTTCTGTACCAAGGCTCGTTGAGCAGCAAATCCTAGAAACTTCTGATTCGTGCAATTCGTCAGCTCATATCCATGCAGAGGGTGTAACTTGGTGAGAAAAATATCTAAAAAGGCAATTGAACACCTCGAAAAGGAATTATTACATACAACTTGATAGGACAGCCCTGTTTCAACACGTCGTGATGGACGATTGGACCTAGGATCCGGGCAGCTCTTCTAGTGCCGCCCTCTGCTCAAGCACATTTTTCGACGAGAAGTGGTTGAAATGAACCACGGCGAGCCTCCAAATCGTGCATTCATAGAATGGGAAACACGGCAATGATACCTGCCAAACCTTTTTTTTTTCGTGTGTGCGTGGGAGATAAACCATTCCTGGGGCTAATCCCGCTACAGCATCTTGTAATTGGCCATGATTAATCGGGACTCGGAGGCATGAAATACATGGCTAACTTTGAGAACGGGAGGAGAAGCTGCACTGGTGGGCGCCACGGTGGCTGCGAAGCCGACCTCAATCATGGGCACGGTATCGCCGACGTCGTACATCCCCTTGGGCGGTGCCACCTCACGACGTAGTTTCCATTGGTCGGAAGGATGTTCACATGATGCTACTGTGTGCACATCCTCGCGGAGGTGGTCACCTGTCTTGCAGAAATCTGAGAGCACGTTCCTCCAGCAAGGACATCTGCAACTTAAATAAAGGTGCTCAGAGCAGCCTTGTGACGATGAAACTCTCATGCCTGTTCAAACCGCATCTGTTGTGGAACAAGACACCCTCGGTAACAATGCCGCCGCCTTGCCATCCACACCCCTAATTAAATCAACCACGAAGTCAACTCCATCGCACTGCCCTATAAGCATTTCCATTCTCCCCGACATCCTCACCCACACATACGACACCGACACCGTCATGTACCACCTCAGCTCCCTCGTGCTTGAAAACATCGCAGGGCCCGCAGAGGGCCTCCTCCACCTGCACGTACTCATCATCGTCCAGAGGGAGCTCATTGACCGGAATCTACTTTAGGATTGCGTGCACGTCACCGCAGCATTGCACCCCAGTGCCTGGGTCGAATATGAAGAATCTGCAAAGACAGGATTTAGAGCGATACTCGACGTGTTGGTGTTGTTCAGCCTATTTGATCTCAACGAAAACACCATCGCTGAGGACGCGCGCTCTAGATCAAGTTGACCCCACGTCGACGAGATCCACCAACTCGAATTGGAAGGTACGTCCGAGTCCCTGTACGGGGTCGCGATAAGGACTGGCTCCAGCCTTTAACGTCCATTCTTGGGACGCATGGAAGCGCCATATCAGACCAATGCGCCAGGAGAAATCAGACCCGTCCCTGCCTGTCATGATCCATCTCACTGTTTGCATTCGAAGCATGTGGAGAAGACCCTGACAACGTCCCGCAAGAATATGCATTCCACTACCCTCGCGCAACGCCCAGTAAGAGGTAGCTCGCATGGGATAAACACGAAACCGTTTAGGTTATTTTGAGATTGTGTAGGTATGTGAGATAATTGATGGCGACTGTTCCGGGTCGACTTGAGCATCTATGGCTGTGAGGCGGTGGATTGTTCCGTTCGATAACTGTATCGGATGCATTTCAATGCGAATAGACATCTTCTCACTCTAATAAGGTATGTCCTATAATGTGAGCCTACAACGCTGTTTAGGCAGTTCAGTGACAAACAACATGGACGGGACAGATGGGGATCGATTAGAGTGAGTATCCTCCGATTTTCATGTCCAAGTGACGGGGGATTCCAATACCGTATGTAAAGCCGGCCAAAATACTGGTTTGGATCAATAGAACGACTGTGGCAATCTCTTGAGTGGCTTAAGTAACGTGGAATGGAGCTACGCCCTGCAGTTATTTATTTCTTTGAACGAAATGTACCTGGAAAGCAGATGAAGTGACAGCGTGGATCTTCATTGATCTGAAGCCTCTGTCACTCAACGTCACTCTTGCTGTCAACTCCACTGGATCACATCCATAAGTAAGTTGACTGACACAGTCTGACAGGTACTACCTTGTTCCGCGAGCGGACGATAATTAATGGGTACCTCAACACTTTGCCGTAGGGCCTGTGCCTGCAGGGTAAACCACTATCTACCTAAATTTCAACCCGAATAGGACATGTGAACGCTGTCCTCTACCCCAATGCGGTGATCCGCTCAGTGGTCACAGTCTTGTATTCTGGCTGTGGATGGGGAAGGAAGCGTCATGATCCTCCAACTGACCAACTATCCATCGTGCGCTATGACGTACCGTACTACGTACGCGAGGGGAAATTGGACGACAAGGCAGTGGTATTTCTCACTTTCATCAGGGACCCTTGAACGTCTGATGAGAAACGTTCTCCGCCCCGGTGGTCGGCTGCTTCGTTCCACCGGTCTGCATGCTAAAACCCACATGAAACGGACCCACTCCGCGATTACATTTTAATAAAATAAATAAAACTTCATTGGGGTGCCATACGAGTTAGGTACAACATTTTATGAGTCCATATTTTCATCGGAAGTGGGCGGACGACGTTATGGTTCCCTCCTGGTGTCATTTACAGCCGTCCTGTGTGATACTCTGCACAAAGTTCCACGTGTAGGACAATGTCTCCGCACAGGTGCACAGTGTTCGCGAGGAAAACAACGGTGCTGCCGACCGGACGTGGTGTTCGCCCCCCAGGAGACCTTGTTATCTCTACTCCACGATCACGCGGGTCACATGGAGAACGCCGAAGGCCCCCACAGAAACCTTTTTTTACACAAGGTTTTGACAAGCCATGATAAACTTTCGAGTGCATGAGGTACGTCGGAGCCAAAAAGGATCACCATCATGGGACACCACCCAGCTTGTACTCACCGAGCGTCTTTTTTCATTTTTTTTTTTCCATCACCTCGGCGTACGGGCTGATCGTATCATTATGCGCGCACATACGCCGTCGTTTTCTTTCTCTCTTTTTTTGAGCAGTCGGTCAGCTGTCAGAATGTGTCTCCGGCGGCCGACGATCATTTCGGCGCATCTTCGGACAGGTTGACAAGCCAGAGCGCGTCAACCACATATCAGACAGCCCTACCGTAATATACATCACTTGATCCAAAAAAAAGGTAAGGGCGCCCCCGCATCGCCACTGACGCTCTCAAACCCCAAAATATCCATCATGGTGGAAAAAAAACAGAGTGGAGAACTGAGAGACAGAGACGCCGCTCGGGAGCTGCTTTGCTTCCGCGGCCGGCGGTGTGACCGTGACGCTGGGCGGACCTTTTTTTTTTTCTCTTTCTCTTTTCTTTTTCCACCCCATCGCCGTCCGATGTGCTCCTTGCAGTTTCAAGAAATTTTATCTAAGTTATCTATCTCATGACAGCGCATGACCTTTTCAAAACTCTATTGGCACGTGCCAGTGCGTTCAACGCCTTTTACTACGTAATGACAAAAAAAAAGGTGGCATCCATTCCCGACTTGCCAGGGCAGCAGTTGAGGGGCGGGTGCGACATTTTCCCGAATTGCGTAACGCGTGTAAGTTATAGATGGGTGGTCCGCACCGACGGCTTCTCACCGCGAGAACGCCGCCACCTCGTGTGAGTTGTTTGTTGCGGTGTGTGTGCGGAAATTCGGGATAACTGTCTAAAGGAGCTGTCTTCTCATTTCGCTTCGCCTACTTACACCAAAAGTGTCAAAGGGCCGGATGTGGCGCAGAACTATGCCTCTACAGTACTAGATAGGAATAACTATATACAAGCCAAAACAGAGGTATCAACGTATTGAGTCAACGAACGAAGAGGAGTGTATCACCGAGAAGCTCTGTCCTGTTCAGCGATGAAGAGGGAGAGGTTATGTTACAGTTACAGCTGGGAGTTCCATGTTTGAGAGATAAAAATACATCAGTTAACTTGATGAGAAATTGCGAGGCGGCGATGAACGAAAAATTAAGAGAAAGTGCCAAGGAGAATAAGTCCGGATGAGCGCGGGATAGTACGACGCAGATATTGATCAGTGATCGTGCATCAGAACGCGGACAACGAGGACAAGAAGGCGGACATGGACAAGTCGGAACCCCCAGGCATCGATTTTTCCGAGTAATCGTAAGGAAACGGATCTTTCGGGAATGGGACGAAATCGGGTTGCACGAACACAGAGTCGATGAGCGAATTCTCATGGTCAAAAATTCGCAGTCCGGCTGGATATTGTTGACAAGGCGGAAGCTGATCTGGCATGGAGAAAGAATTTGGCGCGAAGGGATCGGAGTCCAGCGCACATTCGAAGACAGGCGAGGGAGACAATGCTTGTGGTGTCGCCGGAGAACTGGAGAATGGGGACGAGGTAGGCGTCCAATCGTTGCGATAAGCAGGATCGAGACATAGCGTAGGAGTCTGAACTCGCCCAGTTGTGGCGGGATAGCTGCCAAGGTTGGCACTCGTTGGCAATATTGAATCCCCGAATGCAACATCAAACGCGAAGGGGTCAAGATCCTGGACATCATAATTAGGGTGACGAGAGGTGAAACCAAAAACGCTTACGAATGAAGGCTGGGATCTTGAAGGAAACGAGTATGCAAGGGAAGGATGGAACGAGTGTGTACCAGAAAGATCGGGACAGCTGCGCGAAGCGACGAGAGGCGTCGGAGCTTTTGGCTCCTCGACAGGTCTTTCTGAGGGCTGGCTACTGACTGAGCGTACGCGACGGCAGGGTGATAGACAGGCCGTTTTCTTGGACTGGGGGCCGTCGATAGGTGCCGAGGACGATCTGCGATAAGAACCCGCAGTAATGGGCGTCTCGAATCTGGTGATGATTTCAGGAACATGAGTACGGTCGAACTCCTGGATAGCGGCATCGAGCTCTGCCCCCTTTTTGCCTTCGACGAGTAGCTCTGCGATCTTCGCGCACCGCTTCATATCCTTGGGCTCCACTTCCCGGACTTTTCGTTTCTCTGTCCCCCCCTTGCCCTTCGCATGAGATGGTCGGAAGGCGTACTGTGGCCACTTCTTCCTATGCTCCTCCAGTGCTTTCCTCGCCTTTTCATGCCAAACTTGGCGCTCATCAGGTGGCATGTTCTGCCACGTGAGACCAATGATCTTCGATAACGTACTGTGATTTGTTTCGACTTCGGTGGAGACATGCTGGCTTTTAATGAAGGATGATCGAAATAAGATGAAGGCGTTGGGTGGGCGAGGAATATGATCCTCCCCACGCTTTTTACTGTGCGTCGGACGGCGCGCGGAACACCCGGAACCGAAGGATGGGAATAAGAACGGTTCGAAGGTCGCCTCGGCGCCAGGGGGAGGGTCATTGAAGGTCATAGGGGTAATATTAGGGGCAAAGGCGACGCCCTGAGAAGCAGGCTCGACTGGAACGGCCCAAGTTAGGTGAGCGCCTATGAAACACGAGTCATCCCATCAATACCCATGGCCGAAGGGCGAAAGAAAGCAAAAGACTGGAGACGAACCATCGACACTATCACATTTCAATTGCCGCGATCTCTCAGCAGGCATGGTTGGAGGAAGGTATCGCGGCGGGGGGGGATGGGGAGTACAAGGAGCGTATCGGCGGGGGAAACACGAGGCGAGGGATTGGACAGGATGGATTTATAGGGAATGATACACGTACACGGTAATTTCAGGGTCTTGATAAGATGTAAGGCGTCTATCGAAGGACGGCATGTGTAGGCAATAGAAGCGTTATATTCCGCAGGCGGACAGAGCTTCCATACCCAGGCTAGATCCTGACAACTCATTGGGTCCGGTATGGGCCGGATGGGAAATGATCTATGGCCAGAAGGTTATGTTTCCACGGACCACTCCATCACGCGAAACTTAACATTGGCACAACACAGCAAACCCATTTGGCAACTCTGACCCACAAGACCAAATGGCCTGATCACATGACTCTCTTGTTCTGGTGCCACACCTTGCCACTGTTTGCCTCCGCACCGGAGCTGTCGTGTCGGCTAACAACCACTGCCTCATGTCATCTCGACATCAATATTCGGTTCTGAAATTTTTAGGTGACAGACATTACCTGCTCTTTGCCCCTAGAATGAACCTCGGAAACATATATTACCTGGTATCCACCCAACATTCTCGCTAGACCAATCGCTGTTCCTGGAGGACAAGCTTCGGGACTTCAACCTTGTCTTGCGTCGCTAAAAACTTCTTATCTTTCCTGGTCCGCCTTATCCTCAGTCTTGGTGCCACAGCATGTTATTATTTCCTTCCGTCGGACGGGCGGTAGGTCCCTTGCTGTACCAGGTATCTTTACTAAGTTATGAAGCTCGATTCAGCTCTGGCCGCATCTCCAAGACCCAAGTCTACAAAATTGGGTAAGTTCCGCGCCACTTTTTACTTAGACAGACATGACCTCAGCCCAATCCCGAACCACGGGCGTACCTGGTAGCATGTCGATGAGCTCGACTCGGCGCTTGTCTGTCATAGCTCGCTTGTTCCTTCGGTTGAGAATTCGTGTCGCCACCACTCCCTTGTTTCAACTTTCCTTTGCCCTGCTCCAAGCCTGGATGAGTGACTGAACACCACGACATGCATAGTCAAACTTCTATAACACGCATCGGTAAATGATCGGGTATGAGGCAGGCGGACCGTCGTTCGCATGTAGCCGTCTCAGCAGGGCTATGGGCGATGATCGGCACTTACGGTCAGGTCTCCCGCATCAACTGTCAGCCACCTAAACGACATAGCGGCGTATAAAAATTCTGGCCACAACCTGTCACCATCTTCCCCCAGATCCCAAACAGACTTGCTGTCCGTGCTTGATAATAACATTGCGTCCTCGGCCGAATCATGCGTTTCAGAGGTTCGTGAATATCGGACATGCGCAACGTAAGTAACCGCAGGCTCAAGCTCACCCTTGCTGAGCTAGCGGCATGAAGCCAGGTGCGTGTTTCGTTGTGGATAGGGTTGCAGTCAGGTTACACCGCGCGTCGGGGAACCAACACGACGCCAGTACCCGCCATGTTACATTGTAAAGGAGAGTTACAGGGTGCGTAAATCAATACTACATTATACTCGGATTCACGCACTTTTGTTTCTTCGGTCGGATAGTAGCTATAATAATATCCTCTGACGACTCCATGACCCGAGGAACAAGAGCTTCTCGAGCCAAATGGCCGGTCAACCAGTTTCGTGTAAAGTGCAGCAATTGGCGTCCTTGCGAGAAGACACATTCGACTGCAGTTGGAGTTGCTCAACTGGAAATGTCATACTGCGATGACTGAAGAGACAACAAGGCTAGTCTGAGGTAGTCCGAAGCCACGCGATGAAAAAAAAAATTGAAATTCCATTGATTGATCCGTGTTTTGTACTCCAGGTTTGGAGTCTGGATGTTCCATGGATTCCAGGCCAAAAATTGGCTCGTCGTAGGTGAGTGGTGTCGGTGATCACCGGCACCACTCACCTACGACGAGTTAATTTTATGGGGTACGCTAAAACAAGTCATATGGGCCCACGAATATCGCCGCCCATGACGGATCAGTGGATCAGCACACGCTGTCTGGGGGTGACGCGGTGACATCTCGGGAACAAGCGCGCTTATGTAACTAGCGGCCCGCCTCCCACCACGGGAAAGTATTTGTGCCGGCGACGGTACGGGACATTCCGAGGTGCCGCGCAACATGTCCGAGAATAGTTTCGCGGGAACTGATGGACGCAAACTTGTAATGGTGGATCGACCACTGGCCGCGCCGCAGGAGTCGTGTGCAAATTGCACTCCACTTCTCACTATCTCATTCTCTCCCGTCGACTAGGTTGCAATTAGCATGGCGCATGTGTAAATATAGGGATTGCGGGCAATCGGCCGTTCATTTCCCCTTGTGAGCCTCAAGGCATCTGATTAAACAAGGTCAGTACCGGCCTACAACTGTGTACCGCCCAGCGCTGGTAGTATTTAGTGCCATTCTTAGGTGCTCGCGCGTCTAAAACTAGCAGCTGGAACGACGGGACCGATGGGGGAACAACAGGGGCATGAGCGGAGCCGGGCACAGGTGCCACTTTGTAACTGGATTTGTATTGTCCTACATGGGGTAAGTCACCCTAGTGGGACAAATTGGATAAAAGTGATTTCAGAAAGAAAGAAAAAGGTGCCAGGGTAAGTTGCTAGAATCGTTTGCTGAGAAAGAACAGTCAGGTGGAATGGACTGCCGGTTGAGCCTTGCGACCGGGTACTATCGGCGGCCAACTCTACACAGTGACAATGCTAGCCGCGAAAAGAAGAAGACGGAGATACAACAACATATACATGTGCTAAAAACGAGTTCGTACTCCGAGCCGACTAATAAAATAGCACCCACCTGGCACCGGTGCTGCCTGGCAGACGTTGGGGCAAGCGGGTCCCATGATGGTCTCCAGGGCACTCGAAGTTAATCACACTTGGTGAAACCTAAAGCAGTTCGGTGGGCTGTCGACGAGCTTCCGGAATTCTCCCTGTCCTGCATTACCGGGGTCCCCGTATTGTGGTCCGTGGAATCGATATAACAATGTTTCCAGGGGTTGGTCAATGATTAATGAGGACACGTCCAGTCGGCGGCGCCGTCGTTATTTTCACTGCAAGTAGCTCCCATGGAGACATTGTCCTAGACATAAAACTTTGTGATCTACGAGGTCGTCAGTCATACGGATTAGGCGGGGGAGGGCCCATGCAGTATTCCAAGGGCCTTCATAACGGGGATGATAACTACTAATGCCTCTGTGTTGTATTGTACGATTGGCGATATGTCAGTCGGAGAACCAAAAGATTTCTTCCCCTTGAAGTCACGGTTAGAAAGTAAGTTTGTGGCCACACTGTGCTCACTGCGATGGTCAGACGATGGCACTTGGCAGGTGAATTTCATACCAGTATTTTTCTTAAATTTTGCTAAATATAAAATAGTAGAAATAGAAATTTTAATACTAGTTTCTATGATCCAGCAGGAGCGACAGAATTCAAGTTGTTGCTTGTCTCGCAGGACGCCACAGGGAAGTGTCCGAGGCACCCATTTCACGTTAAACAAGGTCGTCGTGTCAGTGTATAAACAAAGAAATGGCAAGGTTTGCCAGATTACGGATGGACACTTTGAAATTGTTGCAGGGCCAAGAAGAACAAGACACAACAGCGAGTGTCCATGTAGTACCAGTACGTTCGGCAAACTCAACCTCGGACTCTTCCGACCGAGGGAGTCGTCAAGGTGATCCCACGTTTTCAAAGTCGCCACAGCGACACACTGGATGCCCTGCGGTCGGTCAACGCCAACGTTGTCTTTTTCTACGTGTGCATCTCGTGACGAACGGTTCATGATGCAGATAATTTCTTAGAGAAGGGTCACTCAACTTGAAGTGACTGCCACACCAGACTGGTATGTGTTTCTGTTTACGGACGATGCTGCTAAGCCTAGGGTTGCTCTGCAGTCCGGATGTTGTTTGAGTTGCTTGGACAGACCAAGTTCCTTCGTACCCAAACTCATTCAATCCATTCATGCTGTTGACTGCTACAGTCATTACAAATGGAATAATGCACTGCCTCACATCCATCGACTTTGAAGCCAGCTTGGAATAAGCCACCGATTCTTTTGCATAGCGACACAATTCAAGGGTGTCCGATATCGCGATCTCCGCATCTACAATGTCTAACGTATGTTTGGGATCAGCGCCTCTTTACAGCTTCACCACGCCGGAGTCTAATGACGTTGGAAATATCAAAAAGCCGTTGAACTCTCACATTATATCGCAGCGCTAAAGACAACCAGCGCCGAGCAGCATTGGGACCCCGCTCAACGACCTCCTTGCCGCGACGCTTCAAAAAATGGTGGTCACGGATCTTGGCTGCAAAGGTCAGGAAGCGGAAGATTACAGTGACGAGAAATACACGCCGTGGGTACCGGTTCATTCTCGGATCACCTATTATACACTTTGAATCCTCTAGCGTTACGGCAACTTGCTCACTCAAGACAGTTATCACGGAGGGAAGATCTAGTCCGTCGAGAGTGAACCGATTACCGGGGATAATACTTGGGATCCAACACTTACACTTACACTGTCAGCAAGATCCATCTGGACGCTGTAACGGAGATTCGAACGAGGTAATACGGCCCTCGAGACTACAGGAGGCGATGGCTTGGCCGAATTCCCTCCCATGAACGCCACTCCTTGCACATGATCCCAGTACCGAACTCAGTACTCAGCCTTGGCGTTGATTATCGCTCCGAAGCTATTTAAAGCCCCTTGTGCAATGAAATGGGATCTGGACGGCTTCAAGCAGAAGGTCAGCGCTTTCCACTATAGTCTCGCTATTGTGAACAACAACCATCCATTGGACGGTATTGTGAATCTCGTGCCCAAGTCCTTCTGGTTCTCTACCATGCGCATCCCTGACACGTAGCCGTCCCTCGCCCCCAACAAGTGGGTTAGCTGAGGTCTATCGTGGAAATTGCAGAGTTCCTTACGAAGTCAGGGACGATACAAAATGTAACTGATCCCCGAATCGTGATCGACTACCAGAGATCTGGAACGGCTTCCGCGGTCATCCCAATCTTCCAACAGTCGTGATCGTAGCCGTACGACCATTCGACGGCGATAGTGAGATGTCTTTCGTTTCCATTCCACAAAAACATGTTCACCGAGACATGAAACAACGAGGAGACTACGCACGAAATGCGTGATCATGATTCGCGGCAACTTTCTTCCAACGTTGGGATCGTATTCCGCCTCATCGACCTTGATAGTCTTGATCTTCTGAGAAAGTAGTCACCTCCTGGGGGCTCACCAAATTTGCTTCGCATCGCGTCGATTTTGGCCAAGTTTATACGAGTCGCATACCGCCCTCCTTCCGCGACAAGTTCTCCACTGTGCTGGTCACGGTGAAAGAGGAAGCAAAGAACGAATTGTCGCTGTCAAGGTATGTGGTGCGTACAATCAAGGAGTTCTGGTATGTGGACGATACCGACATCACTGAAGAGCGAAGCGACGTAGCGGATAAGAAAATCAGATGATTGCACAGCGGAAGGTCAGGTTCAAGAAGCATCACAACCGAGGCTTCGCGCTCAAGTACCATTCGAGATACCACCATGTCGAAGGTCTACATCGAGCACGAAAGAGGTTTTGGAGATTCATAAACAGGCGTTAAAGTTCCTGTGTCACCTTTTCCGATACCCATTCTCAGGACTCGGCCAAGAGACACTTTGATTTGGTCTAAACCAATTTTCATAATATTGCCCCTCCTTCGACGGTATTCCATGAACGTCCTGGGCTTGACGACTCGATCCACTGGGAAGCGTGTCTCTCCACTTTGCATTGCGTACTGATATTCATTAGTTGCGACCGCCAGAACGTCGAAAAGTATTATGAGAATTCGGACCTGAAACGGTACTTTATCGAGTGATCGTTCTCCTTTCGCAAGACGTCTGAACATATATACCTGCCTCGACGATTTAGTCTACCGTCCCAGGGGTCTTGCGATGCATCTAGGACCGCCGTGAGCTTGAATGAACTTGAGGCTCCGAGCTGATCGCTTGAATGGTTGCTCACAAGTTCAGCGTCCGACATGATGACATGTTGAAGCAACCAGATCACGGAGCCGAATATAAGGGTAAGGCGGTGAACTGGTCATTAGACCAATTATAGTACAAGAGATGTAGTAAGACGGACGTTTTTCTTCCTAAATACCTGAAGACAGGCGAGCCGTTGTGAGGGGTATACTTAAATTCAATGATATCATCCAGCAGATATCGCCACAGCCCGTTTCATGTGGTAACCACGATTTGAATGCGTCTTTCCGCTTGCAGGTTCCACTAGGAATTTCATTTCTGCGCATCAACGGCTCACTGCGAGATAGAGGAAACTCCAGAATACCTTATCCCCGCAGTACATTGTGGAAGTTTCCCTGGGCTTCTGCATTCACGAACTCTAGGACGGCTTCCGCTTCAAACGCGAATGTTTTCCAGATCATTGGGATCAAAAAGACTGACATGACAGACTTGGAAGAAGCATATTGTGACAGGGAATGGCGATCGTAGGCCCGAGGATAACTCTTCCCTGAATGGCGTGTATGGTAGCGAGAGAATCAAAATCATGTACTAGTACCTGTGGAATTAAAGGCGCGTCCCAAATGGGCCACAGCTGCAGACACTCGCGAGCCTCCCAAACTCACGCACGCGTCTCGAGAATGCACCAGCATGACAACACTCAAGGAATCCATGGGCGTACCCTTCTGGGAGATCATGTCCTGGGCGTCGAGGCAACTGACTACTCGCATTGGGGATAGGGCGTACTGTCTTGTCGGGATGTTCCGCGTCAGTACTTATTGGTATTACCTATGGGGAGGGCCAACGGACTTTCTCACGCCTAGTCGAAGCCATTGCTCTAGTTGGGATGTTTTCGCGTGGTTTGGACAACGTTCCGTAGACCACTTTGCTCTCCCTTTGTCTCCTGCATCATATCCAAGGTACGAGGCTCTTATGGCGCAGGACAAAGTTGCGGTACAAGAGTTCACCATCACTCCGAACGGTTTGTCGCTGAAGTCGTTCTCTCTTATCCCGATCGAATTCTACTCAGTCGTAGAGCCAGAGCCTCGGGCCCGGCAAACTGTTCCTCGTTCACCTGAAATCACGATCGGACAACAATGAAAGTTCTTTTAGAAAGGTAGGGTAATCTTGTTATGGAATGCGTGGCGACCCGCCTCAAAACCATTCATCGCGCTCGACTCTCGGCATGCGGAGTTGCGAGAAAGGGAAGTTGATGGTTGGGAAGGGATATATTTGCATTCTTCTTTACTCGCAGGACGAAGAGGACGGTAGAACCAGGTGTATGAAAGGCTCCCCAATCTGTTACGGATATCCTGTGTGGGGAAGCCTGATGGGCATTGTCCGTGGTTCGACGCTCATCTCCACCTCCATTCAGTTCGAAAACGTTTGCAATATTCATGGCTTGGATGGCTAATACATGCAGTCGTGTGGAGAACGAATGACCCACTGGACAAACCACAACTGACCATAAGACAACCATGATACAGCTCGGGCAACGAGTATGGCTGAACCAAGTAATGAAATGATATATTTGCCTGTTCCTCTGTACTAGTACGATACAAATTTAATTATTTTATTGTGACAGTACATACAAGGCGTAAATTCGCTGGCAGACTCTGGCCCCGCCAATGAGAACAGCGATCATTTGCTCCCTTACTGGTGGTACCACCCAGCTCGTACAAAAGCGATAACAGATTTTCGTATGTTCTAAATTCAATCGCCGAAGATTCTCAGCATTGGCTTCCTTGGTTTTCGCATTAGTTACATGTGATTGGTTTCAATAGCTAATAAAGTGTATCCAGTCCCCCACTGCCATAGTACACACTGATGAGTCTCTCGGCCTGCTCTCTGGTCAACCCACAGCGATACTGAAGCTTGTCGACAGTCTTCTTCTTCAAATTGTGCGTTTCCCACCCCCCAATTATCTTCAAGCAAAGTTTGGCTGAAATTCCTTGCACCTTTGCACGTCTGCTGCGAGAAGAGACGCAATCCTCCAGCATAGCTTGAACGGATAGTCTGGATTCCAACAGGTTCTTGTCGAGCTGCATGCCGTCTGGATCGTGGCTCGCTAGCGACGTGATGCATGCGTGACCCATCGCAGCCCCACCTATGGATTTGAGGAGGCCTTGTCCGTTCACTTCCCACCATCTCTCCATTGGGCTGTGCGATTCGATGTGAGTGACGACGAGCGCAGCTGGGACTTTCCCTCCGCAAAGGGCCTCTTTGAACAACCTATAGCAGTTGAGTTCAGATGGGGTGAGCTGCCCGCTTTTCTTGATGAAGACGATCAGGTCAATACCGCCCTCCTGAGATAAGGAGCGAATCAGCTGGGCGGCGCTCGTTGCAGCTCGAATGTCAGGGATATCGTGCCTCGTGGGTTCTGAGCCGAAACCTACGGTGTCCCAGATTTGGAACTGCTGCATCCCGGTGCTAATCTTGTATGCACAGGAATCCGAGGTGCAGAGGTCTGATCCTGAACCGACTTTGGCAATGGGATGCCCGACAATGAGATTGATAACCGAGCTCTTTCCCACCCCTGCTTCTCCAAAAAAGACAACATTGAAGGGGCGCAGTGGCCTGCTGAACTTTTCTACAAGTGCTGTAGCATCGGGACGGCTCAATCCGCAGTGGGTAGTAAGGTTTGCAGAGGCGATCGCATGAGACGAAAGATCAAGACGAAGGGGAATCGGGGTGGTAGCGACGGCATACGTTTGCAAGAGTGTTTTCAGCGCTTGTTTGGACTGATTACAGCCGGTCTGAACCGTGGTGACGCACGCATGTGGAATGGATTGAACTGGGATGCCGGTTCTTCGAGCGATGGTATTTTGATTGTGTTCCCACCACCGCCCGTCCGGCGTATCAAAGTGAGTCACGACGAAGGCTACTGGGGCACGACCGCCATATAGGAAATCATTGATCAACCGGTAGAGGCTACCAAGCGAAGTGAAGATTTGGTCCTTGCATGCGCAGAGAAGAATAAGGTTAACGCCATCGGGGAGGTTTCGCAAGACAGCATGTGCTTGTTCGTATGGTGAAAGAGGATTGACTTCTCCCGAGTTGGCAAGGCAGAATCCCGCCGTGTCCCATAGTCGGATTCGCCTTTCACCAATGGATGTCTGGTACCATTGGGGTCGCTTGGTGCAAGGTTCCACGTCTGAGGATACGTGTGCGACTGGCTCCTCGGCAAGGAGATTGATGATGGAGCTCTTCCCGCACCCGAGAGCACCGAATAGCACGACGTTAATATCAGATGCAGAACTTCAATCAAGAGTCAGGAGTTAGCAATTATATCAGGACAGTAACACACTTGGGTTGTAACAGCTGCTCTAGTTCGTCTCTGGAGAACAACAACACTTCCTGCGCCGATGGACGATTTCTCGGTAGTCGTGGAGACCAACACCGCTCAATGAAGTTCCAAACGCCATCCGGAATATAAGCAGGCCACGCTGGGCGTGGCGGATTCTGGAATTCCCTTAATTTATCTTCGGCCTCTGCACTACTTTTCCAAGGAATTTTCCCCGAAAGGATCTACATTTCCAAATCAGATGCTGAGATCAGAAACCGCGTAATAACAAAAGACAACATACAAAGACGATGATGCTACCAAGAGAGTAAATGTCGCTGCTAAGCGTGGCTTCAATTTGGCGGTCCCGGTACAATTCTGGATACAGGAGTTCTGGTGCCGTCCACAACATTGCGCCGGCACGAACGGAACTGGTCCAGAGGTAGGACGACTGATCAAGCTCCAGGCTAAGAGTCTGAGATATTCCAAAGTCCGTGAGGCGCGGGTTATGACCACTGTCAATCAAGATATTGCCCTGCAAACATACAGATCAGGCGGTCGACAGGTCAATCAAGTGATGCAACCCACGGGGTGGAAATCCATATGAACAACGGACTTCGAATGCACTGTGGAAAGGTGTCATATAAACCTACAACAAGCCAGAGCTCTTGAACCTACAGAACTCTAGCCCGGCAGCTGCCCCTGTAATCTGTGACATCATCGTAAACTGGATGTCAGTCCCAAGAATCTCTTGTACTCACGAGTTGGATGCGACTAGGAAGCGACAGCTCATTTTCGCGCTCCCTGACATATTCAGCCAGCGTTCCATGTGGCATCCACTTCGAAACCATGCAGGGATGATCGGATCCAAAGTCTTCACCGCGTGCTGTTCCCAAGAGGGGGACAATGTTCGGATGGTCCAATCTTCTCCATATTTCAAGCTCGCGTTTCACTTTCTTGAGGCACACCAGAAGTTAGCAAACCGTACAGCGGAACTTTGTCGTCAGCTCACCCGCATGAACATATCCGTATCCTTTTCATTTCCGGCGAGGCCACGAGGGCAGGCAATGACCTTCACTGCGACCTGAACACGAGAAGAATAGGTATAAACTTTGAGGGAAGTGAGTGTGAGCATACTAACCTCCTCGTTCCGTGTACCACAGGAATGATACACGACACTGAAAGACCCGTGTGCAACAATCCGTTTTTTACTCTGCTGAAGCGTGTCTGTGAGATCCGGTAGATCGTTGAGATGACCTTGTAGAGTTGTATCGGTCAAGCTGCTTCTGGGAGACGTGCGTCAGAGCGAGGCGAACAGGTTACCAAGACAACGACATGCCTTGAGTCCATATTATCGGACCTGAATGGTGTCATAGTGTACTGTGGGGTGCGGAAGTGTGCTCGCGGTGCTAAAATCTAGTCTTCCGGTGTCTGTCTTGGAAGTAAGTTACTGCAGTGGGTGCGAGCGCAGTCCGCGAGGCAAGGAACACTGCCTGTGGCGGGTGCAACGTATTATATAACAACCCTCTTCCATTCTCTGACTCGTGACAAGTTGACAGCAAAACGGCGTATGGAGAAACGTTAGACGTTTCTCCTCGGTCATGGCAGGTGGCTGAGAGTGATTTCCTTGTATCTTCCGAATAAGGTAGTCTGACTAGTCTCCGATCAATTACAGCCAAATGGGGTTCCAGGGAAGATGACTGTCCTCGTGGATCATTGCGGGTTGAGGAGCTGGCCAACTAGGCCATGATCAAGTTGTAGAACGGTAGTGGATGACCGAATAGATTATGCTAACAGAAGTTGAACTTCGTTCGCAAGGGAAGTTCGAGACCATTTGCAGTGAACATGACACGATTTAAAGATACCATAGCATAGCTATATAGTAATACAATATGATAGATCTATAGCTTGGCTCGAACAAGTCCACCTTCCCCTGTCGCTTTCGCACTCTGTATATGTATCCATTGCATATAATAAGACCCACAACACAGCTTGTAAGTTTTTCCGAGTCGAGTTAGAGATACTTCCCTGGTCGTTCATGCTGAATAGGACTTCAATGAATCCGAAACCCTCTTGCAAAGCGTGGCGTCATGATACTAGTAACGTAGCCCGATAATTTTACATGTGCGGTAGATCTAGACCACATGCCTTCCAGCGCGGGTCTCGGAAACTCTGGATCACTGTATCTAGGCACATGCAACATGTGTGATTAACTTCATCGCCAAGAACGATCCAAATGAAAAATGAACAAAGCATGTAGACATATAATCTGAGTGTACATTCGGCGCAGCAATCGAGATCAGTCGCAGCGCGTGTTGCAGGCGTGTCCCGCAGCATTTCGAAATTTGATCCACGTGTGTTGGTCTTTGGACGTTCAGAATCGCAGTATAAAATGATGTGGAGTCGCGTTCAGTAACTTCGGATTGCGTTCCCGGACATCATTAGATTCAGAGCCGTCCAGGGCACACTGGTGGTGTAAGCCCAGCGCATCGTTGAAACGTCAATACGCGACTCTTTTGCAGTGCTCCAGGCTTTGCAGGACTCGTACTAGTCCGTCGTGACTAGAACATAATTATGGATATCGTTCGAGGGCATTGCGTCGACTGCCATCCCATGCACTGAGACTTATGTCATGAAAAGGAATATGGAGAAGAGCCTTGAAAGTGAGGCCTACCATCACGCCCGGGAAAGATCACTCAAATGAGAGTAGAGCGACCATACATTATGAGTCCAGATCATCTTTGGTATTGTACAAGGTTAACTAACGCAGCAGACAATCAGATAGCAAGCACGAGTCATCTGGGTGTTACAACAGCACCATCCACGAGACAAATATACAACAAAGAAAGAATAGAGGGAATGCATAATTCCAAATGCTTGGAAATAACAGGAGCGCATACGAAGGAAAAAAAAAGTTACATAAATGAAGGAGCAGATCCAAATCACGGTAATCAGTCTAGCATGACAAAACCAGAGGGTAACGGTTCCCCTATACAACACAGCCACTCGAAAGCGTGAATTCTCTATGGTTGATTTGCCTGTGATAAATTTCTCAGTACGCGACGGCAGGAAGGCAATCTCCCGCGTGAACGCGGATGTAATCGTTTCCGAGGACGCCAAACTGATCATCGTCGCCAGGATAGTGGTATGAAGCGTTCGTGCCGTCCATGCAAGCGCTATAGTTTGGCACGCACCAATCGTAAAAGTTCGTCGTCCCTGCGTACTCGATGAAGATGGGCATCTGCTCGTGCGGAGCTGTACACTCGGCCCAGCTCTTCGGCACACAATACGCGTTTTGCGTGTCTCGGATATAAGAAGGGGGTAATCCCTTGTCAAAGTCTGCGTTCGTAGAGCAAAAGTTGTAGGCCGCAAAGGATTGGTCCTCGACAGGAGAGACGGAGGGCGTGTGGAGGGCATAGGTCAATCCTGGGCAATCGGGAGAAGGGGGTAGCCCTATGGATGTCTCGAGGAGATTATACGGCTGTAACGATTACGTGGTTAAAAGAACATTGGTAACCAGCATGTGATCAATACTCACGTCGTTCCAGCGCGCCGGTACGCCTTCTCTAAGTACGGATGGAAGAACCAAGGGAGACAGACACCCAATGGAATCCACTGATACGGCATGGACAAGGCCTTCTGTTTGATCACCATTGAATGATGGGCACGCGCTCTGTCGAGTCTCCGCAATGTCGTACGAGACATTGGCGAAGACGCTGTCAAGCGAGCTCTGACGATGGTGAGAAGACATCTGGTTCGGGGAGGATTGACCCGCTGGAGCAGAAAGCGAACGCTTGAACATCCCCGTGAGCGGGATCCGGAAACGGTCGTCATGGGAGGCGTCGGGGGTCTGAGCACGGATTTGAGGCGGGATAGAACCTCCGCATCTATTCGCCTGGACGGACCTAGGGTCGCCAGTTGAAGCGGGGGCCTCAGCGATCGTAGTGGAAATGATCTTCCTGTGGGTTTCGGCTTCGTTCGCCACCGCCACTTCTCTCTGTTCATCTCCGTCCTCCTTCCTGGTCCTTGCTCCATCTGTGCAGACGTTATTCTGCCCACCGACCCCTCTACCGGCACTATCCTCCCATCGTCTTACCGCATCCTCAAGATCGACTCCTGTCTTCCCTTCCACCAAAAGATCCGCGATTATCGCGCATCTCTCGTCGCCACTTTTCGCTTTCTTACCCGCAGGATCTCCTTTGACCTTTCGTCCAGGCTGAGTTGCTCGTTTTCGATTAGACGCCTGAGGTCCGTCCTTGACTTTGAGCTTGGCGAGTGCGTTGGCTCCGGGTCTGAAACGCCAATCGGGGTATCGTTTCCTATGTTCCGCCTGTGCGACGAGCGCCTTTGCCTCCCAGACCTCCCTCTCTTCACGAGGAAGTGTCTTCCAATATTTACCTGTAATGCAGTTGTAATGCCACACAACTCGTGATGATAAAGCAAGATTGCTTACCGATGATCTTTGAGAGGGTACTATGGTTTCCTTCCACCTTCTCCGGAACTTGCTGGCTACGGATGAAGGACGATCTGAAGAGAATGAAGGCGTTGGGCGGGCGTGGGATATAAGAGGCATCTCGCTTCTTGCCGTGGGCTGCGCGGTCGGGGCCGTGGAACGTTGCTTGGGTCCCAGAGAGCTCGGCGAACTCGGCGGGGGCTGGGACTGGGTTCTCCCAGAGTGTTTCGAACGGAAGGGTGGGATCCGCACTCAGGGCAGTGATGGGCGTCATGTCGGTGAAGAATGTAAACGTCATTGATGGATTCGGGTTGTCGACGAGAGGAGGCATTCCGTCTGGTAAGTGATTTGATGAGAAACGGACGATGGACATTCCCAAAAAAAAAAAGGAAAAGCGCACCGTCGTCGTCCATGTTGCATTGGGGGATATCGTGTTCGCTGATCGTGGGCATGGTGAATAAAGATTCGACGGTATTACAAGACTATCGTGAAGCGAAAACAAGCAGAGGCCTGGATATCAATGGATCAGGATTGGGGAAGTGATGGAGGAGAGAACGCACGGACACAACGGTGTTAGAGCGTCTAGAGGGATGTCGGCAGGTCGACCGAATGGCTTTATTCTCTCTTTGGCAACTGGGGCAATGGAATGGAAGAGTCGAGCTTTCTCGGCCGGTCAGTTCCCACCAAACTAAACTTCCGGTCCTTGGGCGCTCAAGAATCGCCGGACGACAACTTTTAGAGAGCATTTTCTCTGACAGGTAACAGCATGCCCAGTCGGCAAATGCGACGATTACTGCTCCAACTGGAAGCAGTAACACCGCAAGGTATGTATTTCCTTTCCCTTTTTTTTCCCCCTTGATGCGACCTCGAGGACGCCTCGTGGTACAACCTCCCCGACAATTGGGAGAAAATGTTGCTTTATTTGCAAGCCCGTTTTTCAACCTAGACAGTACCTCAACCACGCTCGCTCACTCAGCTCGTTCGCGAAGTGCCGCATATTCCAACCGACTCCGTGGACCCTCACGTCTACACAAGCCCCTCGCTTCGAGCTGACATCACTTCATCAATACGTACTCCAGGCCCACTGCCTAGTCGAGCCAGCGGGCAATTGGGCTCCGTATCCATCCGACGCGTTTGAGATGCGGCTCACAGTGTAAATTACTGGCTACGGGGTACGTATCCTCTGTTCCAATTCAGAGGCTACTGCGGACTGCACTTGATAAAACGAACATTTCTCGTCGTGCCGTCTCAGGTCTGATCTCTACTGGTTCACCCGGTCGTTTCCGTCGCGCCGTTCCGCAGACCAACACCTTCTCTCTCAAGTCTCGCCCAGATCTCTCTCGCCCGCCGCTGCGGAGACGGCGGCATATTTACCTGCTTTAGGACCTCCGAGGACGCCGATCTCGATACCAATCTCTACCGCCGCCTATGGTACTGCCCCGCTCTGACCCTCAAAGGACAGATCTCGGGTGTTGTTGTCGCAAGGGTGCTCCTTTTGGTACCGGGTGGCATTCCGTTTTTCGACCCAAGTATGATCAAACTGTGGCGCCCCCATGCGAGCACATGTTGAGGTCGCGATGATCGCACTTGACCAAGAATAGGTGTCATGACCGATGAAGTGGTAGTCAGCACAGGCCTCAACTTGAACCGGATCTTGACATAAACCTATTTGTTTTTCGCGGACACACAGCCCTCACAGATTAATGAAAGTGGAGGTTTTTCCCCAGGCTCAAATTTCGTCAGATCGAAAAACGTACAGCGTCCACTATTGATTGAACATTCCCCTTGGATTTTCAGTCGAAATCCACCAAATCCTCCTGTTCCTTGTATGACGATACCCATTTCGTCGCACCACCCGTCATCACGAATGCTTTCGACTCGGTGTGTCCTTGTTGATCCAAGTAATCTTGGTACCTATACATGCATTGGTGAATCAAACAACCTCTCATGTCGTTAATGAGAATACCATTTAGCACACCGCGGCGCTCGACCATTGGAGCTCCCACAGTAGAAGATCACCTGTTTTGTCTCCTTGTGTTCCTCATAGAACTTGGGTAGGTCGTCATAGAAGGTTTGCGCTGGTTGTTGAACACTTCCGCGGACATGACCTCCCTTACCAACTATTAGCTTTGGACAAACGCACGATGGTCGATGGCAGGACACTCACTGCATGGTCATCTTTCCTTACGTCAATTACAGCAAAATCTTTCTCGCCGAGTTCCGGGTTCTTGATGAGATCTGCGATTTCACCGCATTCCAGATTGCTCGGGGATGACGCTGGAGCCGGATACGCGTCCCACCAATTCTTGAGAGCGGATTCTGGCACGGAGTTAGTGGCAGCAGAGCCGTCGCTCTTCCTGGCATAGATTTGGTAGGACTCTTTTGTAGCCAGGTGTGGATGTTGGTCAGTGCGAACGATACGCTACTAGCACAGTACTCACGGGCCCATTCGTTCAAATCTCCAATGTCAGCGGGAGCACATTCAGATGTAGCTGAACATTCCGTTCCACAACACCCAATTGGGCCGTAGACATTGAGGTCACTCGGACTCCCTGTGAATAAAACATCTGCCAACATAACCGTGATATCGATGACATCGCTTCTTTCAACACTGACCCACCTTTGAAGCCCACGTCCTGCATCAATGCTTGGTATTCCTGAAGCAGAATGGCACCAGAAATACAACCGACATACGCCGCCATGTTGGACCTCAGGGAATCCGGAAAGGATTTCCTGGCGATAATCTGTGTGTGTGTGTGTATGAGAAAAAGTCGTACCATGACTATGCATACTCGACCGTACATCATCAAGGCTGACACGCCCTCCAGGTTTAAGGATGCGGTACACTTCTTGCATCAGCTTGAGTTTACCCGCGGGCGGCAACAAGTTGATTACGCAGTTTGACAAAATGCAATCCACCGAGTTGCTTTCGATCGGCAGATCTCCCGACAATGCAGCCTTCACGAATGCAACGTGCGGCGGCTTGAGGCCCTTGGCCGCAGCGTTGCGTCGAGCCCGAGTAATCATATCCTAGTACGTTCGTCCGAGGTCAACATATTTCAGCCTCTGGGCTTAGTCGGACCCACGTCTGAGTTATCTAGCCCGATGACTTGTCCGGTAGGACCCACTTTGGCAGCAGCGAGGAAGACGTCTATGCCCCCACCGGAGCCGAGATCAAGCACAGTCTCTCCCTATACATATACAGCACTTCAGTGACGACATTCGTCCTGTCGTACCACGGACTCATCACCCACCTCCTTTATCGATGCGGTCGCAACGGGATTTCCACAGCTCAATCCCATGTGTGCTTCGGCTGGGACCGACTGTAGCTGTTCGGAGGTATATCCAAACGCATTTGCGACGCGCTCGGCATCTGGTAAGTCGGAGGTCCTACGGTCATTGACGTGGACACGACGAGCGCTCGGGAAAAGGTCACATACAGGCTCGATCGGTGCTTTCCCTACTCATCTTGCTATATGCCTCGTTCACGACATTAACCAGGTTCGCCTCATCATTTGGGGCCACTTTGTTACAGCACGGGCTCATGGTGATGACTTGATATCAACGAACCGTCGATAGCACAGAAACAGTTGTAAAGGTGTGACGATCTGGCTTGACGAGGGGGAGAAGAGGAGTGGGATAAAAGCGATGAGGAACTAGCTGAAAAAGGCTCTGCTATGACAGTAGACAGAGGGCTTTCGGCGATCAATGCCTCAGGCTCGTCAACTCAGCTAGAAAGCTTTATATATGATATGCTAACTTGGACGTAGGAGATCAGTCAGCGCTATATGTAAGTTGATTACCAACCAAACTACACATTGTGACATAGTGTGAGAAGATCATCAAGGTACAAACGACATCCTGAGAAGGCTAAGCACGTCCTGACATGTCCAATTGTCGGGACATATCAGTGATTGTCAGGGCATCAGCGGCCAGTGCCCCTATCTTGTCCTCTGCTTGAAGGTAGGATCTTCCTTGCGTTGCGTGGACAAAAGGACTGCGCAACAGAGACTTTACTCGAGGTGATGTTTGTCACCGCAGGTTCTCCGTTATGCCGTTGGCGAGGTCGATACAGGTGACGTCTACGCGCACGAGTCACACCGAGAGAGCGTCGGATGCGTCGAGACTCGAGAGATTCTGAGCGATGAAAAGAAAAAAAGGTAGGTGAAACCGGAGGGAACATCAACAAGGATGTCCTATGTTGGGTATCCTAAACGTTGTGCGTAGTTCCCAAGAACTGCAAGCAAGGATGATGGAATGGCGAAGCCGCACACGTCAGACATCTAGAGGTTCGGTTATCACGTCCACCTCCCTTGCCTTTACCATCGAGGCCTGAAAAGTGTAATAGGCCTTCTTCCCGATATTTTCCAACATCCGTTCATCCAATGAAATGTTCACCATTGTCGCATTCGTCACGCCGTATGATGCATTTGGGAATTTGGGAACAGAACGACGTCGAGTGAGAGACCGTTTTGGCCCAGGGAAAGCCGCGTTGAGCGTCTCGAGTATCAGTCCATCTAGAAGATTCGATGAGTCATCGTTTTCTCTGCAAAAGCAAGCGAGCGAGTGGAACTCCGCAACGTGAGACCCCACAGCACCATCGCGAGTCGTAAAAAAAAGCCAACGTATCTTGTGAAGGATGACAAGATAACATTGTGAGTCCAACCGGAAGGAGAGAGGGGTACCGCTCCGAGATTTAACCTTCAGAAATGCGGAACTCACGGGCCGGGCCGGACCGCGGCGTCGCGTGAGGCTTCTGAACCTCTACTGTATGGATATTTTGCATCCCTACAAGCTCAAGTGGGAGCTACTACAGCAGGTAACTCACTCAGACGTGGTACCAACAAAGAAAAGCTAATCTATGACCATGATAGTGGCGACGACATCCAGGTAGGCCCAATTTCTGAATCGCGCAGACTTTTTTCCCTGGTTCGAAGCCCGCAGAAAGCATCCCAGCGCGAACCCGCGCACCAATCACGCACGAGTCATGGCGTAATGAAGCAGAGCTATTCTAAGGGAAATTGCAAAAGCGAGCACACCTGTGTGACAATTCAACAACTAGGTTTCTATCGTGAGGCATAAGCCCAGCCATTATTTCAGTGCAGGGGATCGTATGGAAATTGTTACAAGCGGCAAGGTGAAGGTTTTTCGCCCAGCCATACTAGCCGGCTGCGTATCCTTGACATCTGGTTCCCGAATAACCGTATCGCTACCGGTTGTATCAGGCATCCCCACACAGGATATCCGTAAAAGGTTGTCGGTGCAAAGCTTCATCCACGAGGTTTCATCGTCTCCTCCGTTCTCCGAGTAGAGCAGAAAACAGATATAATCCGCCCCAACGACCAATTTTCCTTGCTGGCGACTCCGCGTGGTGTGGTGGTTGATTATGCATGCCGAGAGTTGTCGCGCGTCCCGAATGAGTTTAAGGCCGGTCGCCCCGCATTCCACCAGGAGATCTCCGTACCTCCCCAAGGAACTCTCCTTTTCCGATCGTGGCTTCAGGGTAACTTGGAATGGGTTTCTGACTGAGCAGAGCTCCATCGGAATAGGAGGCAACGACCTCAGAGACAACTGCTTTGGACTGATTTTGAACTCTTGCGCCCCATCTCTACCCTCCACCATATAGGCCTCGAACTTGGGGTACGATGCAGGAGACGAAGGGAGAGCAAAGTGGCTCGCGGAAGGTTGTCCGAACCATGCAAAAACGTCCCAACTAGGTTTCTTTGCCGCAATAGTTTCGACAAGGCGCAAGAAATTCTGTTGACTCTGCCCGTATGTGATCGTAAGGTCGACACGAAACGACTTGGCAAGATAGTATATCATGTTATCATCCATGTGAATCGTCTTTCGCTTCGACACCCAGGACATGATCTCCCAGAAAGTACGCCCGTGGATTCCTTGGGTGTTGTCTGCAGTTAGTGCTGCGCTAGAAACGCCAGTGGCATTCTCGAGACGGTGAACTATATCGACGTGTTTTCTATCGTCTTCGATCTCGAGAGGGTTGAAGGGTTGCCAGTTTTTGTTATAAAACTTGATTCGTCTAGGGGCTAAGAGGTCCCGAAGGGTCCAGTCTTCTGTAAACCACCACTCGCGGACCCAATCCTCATACGACGTAGACTCCGCAAGGTAGACAATACAAAGGTACGAGTTTGCATACCATTTGTACATCGCTTTGGTAGCCTCGTAGAACTCAGCCGCGTTCATTTGATCCATACAGCAAGTATCCACCCAGGCCAGCTGGCGTCCCAGCATGCAAGACGTCTCGCAGAACTGTATAACTTTACTGGACTTGAACTTGTGCCTGGAAGAGTACCACTCTGTAGTACAAATATCCCGATAGGTGGGTTCACCGGCGGTCTCATCCCGGCGATGAGATAGTATGTCATATTTCACGACCTCTTGGATGACTTGTCTGAGAACGGTCTCGCGCCTAGGCTGATACGAAGCCAAGGGATCGCTCTGGGACATCCGTTCTTGGATCTGCTCTTCAGTAACCTTTGCTATGTCGTCTTTGAAGATGCGCAGGATGTCCTTTCGTGAGACAAATTGCAACGTTGACGTGTCAATGAAGCGGGCAGGTAATTCATTGTCAATATATTCTTGGAAGGCGTCAGCAATGGAACGGGAGGGCTGTTCGTCACCGTTGTTAGCTCAAGACCATTCGAGGAATTCGCATTTGGTTCCTCACCGGCGACGACGGTGATCTCCCTTTCTTCCTGTTCCGGTGCCTCGCGGGAGAATGGCGACGTGAATGGGAAGAGGATGCATAGTGAGATGAAGATGGGCTCCCCGCACCTTGCGAGGGGTGACTGCTGACAGTTCGGAGAGTTGGGGATCTAAACTGGCGGGAAACAAAGTGGGGAGTGGTCCGATCAGGACTCAGGCCCGTGGTATGAGATGAGGATCCACCAGTGACCACATCAGTGCTGACGTAGTCTAAGGCGATATCATTCGCGAGGTCACTCAATCGATCAACATCAGAGTGAGTCGGTGGTTCATGCTCTTTGTCTCTCAGATAGACAATATCTGAGAGCGATGAGTAATTGTGACAACATGGAAATGACATTCTTACCTGTATCTCTAACTATAGAATAGTGCACCGGCACTAATGCTTCAAGACGCTTCTCCAGGTCCTCCAGCGTCCATGATTGTCCCTGGATCACGACGGTTAAAAAACGAGCATGAGAGGGAAGGATTTCTCACCCCTTCAGACGATTTGAGCATTTCCATCCACTGACTATCATGAGTCACAGCGATTTTTGCGGACGGTTCCTACACCACCATGAGTATAACCGTCGCATACCTTGATCCATGACGGTACAAACCTTTGTCAATAGATACTGGTTAATAACCTCCGATGGATGGGACGCCTAATAAGTGACAGCGTTTATCCAGGTCTCGGTGATGCAGGATGAAATTTACCTGTGTTATATTTGGTACATGCTCGATTTTTACATTGCTCTTGGGAGTCTCCGTCGTTGTTTCCCGATTTGAGTCCTCCGCCGGTGAATTTACGGACCAAGGGAGGGAAAAAATCCTGTCAAGCAATCCAGCCTCTCGTTGTCCACTCGACTCTTGCTCAGAGAGATTGGGTGTGACTGTGATTGCACGAATGAAAATGGTTTGGTTATGTCGCCCTTGACGGTCTGGTGGTGGACCAATCTTGCGCTGACAACGACCTGTAGGCTGCCACACTGAAGCTTCCCGTATAGTCAGTTCATCTACTTCCACCAACTTGCAATGCGTCCGGACTGGGTCGGTATTCGCAGCCATGTGCATGCTGAATGATGCAATGGACCATGAACTCGTCTTATAGTATCCAGTGAGTAGGTAGATCGAGTTGGATCGTGGCCATCCGAGACGATCTCTAAAACCCTCGAGCCAGTCCGTCCCATGCTCCCTTGCATAGTCCTCGAATAGTTGCCTATGATGGAGACCAAGTTCAAACAATTGTGCCCCTTGAGGTAAGATGATGTGTGATCCATCATCAGACAGGGTGGCGCCTTATTCAGTTGTCCTACGACTAGCCATGCAGTCAGCTGCTGTCGCACGATCATGGGAGGAAGCTGGCATACGTGACACCAGCGACGTTCACCGCCTCCACTTCATCAACATCCCAATTCGTTGCAGGGGATGAGGCTACCTCACGATGTGGGATGTCTTCGCTGTCGCAGCGAACATCCTCCTGCTCGATTGGTGGGAAGTTTGGTGGCTCCCCACCATTTCCTGGAGGAGGTTCAAAGATATTGAAGAAAAGGTCGAATCGCCCTCGTTCATCGACGGTGCCAAGGTCCCCGATCCTGAGGCCGACGCTCTGGTGAGCCGATGGCAATAAGTCTGGGTCGGGATTCCACAGAGGATAACCATGTATGAAAATATGTTTTCCAAACGCAGCCTGCAAGGAAGGAAGGGATTGAGTAGGAGGCATACTAAAACGCTCAGCCTGAGAGTGGGAGCGAGGGGAAGGACTTCGGGGCAGTGTAACTTACCTGTCAAACGCAGAACATTGCATGAGAAACTGCGCAGTGACCAAGACCAACTCTCGCGCCCGACGTATTTACACAAGTTACATAACTTTGTCTTACCCAGAGAATCCCCGAGTCCCATGGTACTGTTGTGGGGGTGGGTTTTGTAACCGTCAAGCAAATCAACTGGTCTAAGCTGGGCCCAACATGGAGGTGACGAAAATGCTTGACTGCATATCGATTATGATCATATCCATATCCACGACCTCCAGCGTTCCTCTCACATGTCAAATGTTCATCATCACTCAAGTTCTACACGAGGAAAACGAAACCTGGATCTTGACCTTCAATGGTTCTCAGGTGAACGACAGCAACGAGATGCATCCATGTTCGCTGCGAATGTGTCCCACCGAGACACGCTCTATCGATCACCGTAGACTTTCCTTCACCAGAACGACCGTGACGTTGGCTCGCTCTCGTTTCTATCAGCTAGCAAAATGCACTATATGCCAGCGCCGTCGTGGGTAGTCGGCGTTCAATCCCTCGTCCTTGGTATTCGGAGAGCACGAAGAGAGAGCTCAGGTACGCATGCGTCGGCATCTGAGAACAAAAAACGACAAGGCTGCACGTTTGCTATCCCTCCTTGACTTACAATCTAACGAGACACGTGCCGAGATTCGCGTCGTTGTCGTTCACCGCGGCGCACGAGAGCCCAGGCCACGTCAAGAGCCCGAGCATGCCTAGCAGGGCGGATCAGTGCAATCTGCAAGGACGGCGTTCGGAGGATGCGTTTGCGATGAATCTTCTGCTCACGATTGACGTAAACACCTGATCTTATCATTCGAGTGAATGGGCTCTAGGCTATGAATATAGATAACGGCAAGATGATGGCGAACCATTTATAAATTATATCGCCTTGGAGTCACCATGCCCACCGCGTTCCTCAACTATTCCTTCCGGGTCGGACTCCGTGACCGTTCGTTCCTTTAGCCAACTCTTCAAGGGACAAGGCCCTCTCCCGTCCTTCTTGCATCCGCGGCAAGCACGTCCGTGACGGACCATCATCACGTGTAAACCATATTTAAGCTCGGGCGGTATCCTCAGCTCCAAATGCGCCTGCGCCCCAACACGATCCGCAGTCTTCGGGACCCATCCCAGCAGTCTCGACAACCGAAATACATGCGTGTCGACCGCGAACGCCTGTCGTCCGAGACAAAACGACAACACACACGCCGCCGTCTTGGGGCCGACCCCGTCGAGCGACACGAGCGCTTGCATCGCACATTCGTCCGTCACTCCCGGCGCTGCGAGATGCTGGAGGTCGTATCGCCCATGTTTCTTCTTGACAGCAATGAGCGCTTCCTGGATCGTCTTTGCCTTGCGATTCGCGAGACCGCCTGACCGAATGGCATTGACTATCGTCTCTCTGTCCGCGTTCGCCATCTTTTCGAAACCGGGTTCGCCCTGGCCGAAAACGCTGTCTAGGGAGCGTTTGGCGGCAGAGCTATTGGCAGACGAGGTGTTCTGAGAGAGAATCGTTCCGATGAGCGCGTCGATGACGTTCGGCGTGCCTCCACATGTCATTGCAGAATTTGAGTCTGCCAACGGTGGGGAGTGGACTGGTGCCCCTCCTGGCGTGTGCAAAGCAAGAAGCGCATAAATGGCCCGCACGTCTCCCGTGGACGGATGAATAAAGTCAGGAAATGGTGAACAGATAGTATGATGAGCGAGTAGCTTTAGTTTCTTCGAAGCGTGCGTAGAATGTCCGTCCGAACGCGTGGTGTTCGCGTCGTCGACGGCTTGAACTAGCGTATCTCGCTGCGGAAGAGGCGAACTCGGTCGATGGCGTTTCATTGTCGCGGGGAAGGTCCTGTGTTCAAATCCATCAGAGTTCTTGCAAGCAGTGATGCAAAAACAGTACCGTACCTTGGATGGTGGGAATGGCAATACCCATGACCTGAGGGCTGATGTAATCGACCAGTTAGGCACTCGGTGGCTGACATCGAGCGTCTGAACACCAACACCGCGACGAGTTCGCCACTCGACCTGAGCCACGGTACGTCCAACGATTGTTGCCTAGACACGGTTGCGAAGCCAGGAGTCATCGCGTCGCCACTGTATCCTCGAGTACCCAATCTACGCCGGTAAGTCTGTCGGAGACCCATACAGGACAATTAGTGCCACTGACTGACGCGAATTGCCATCCTTGACACGTTCAAAGCCACCATCACTACCGAATGATTGATTAAGAAATCCGACGTGGCGAGGGCTTCAAGATTACCCTTACCAGTACGACAAACTCCGCCTCGAACACCGAGGTCGTCCCGGTACGTTTCTGACTGTACTCCATTAGTGCGAGTAATGGGGCACCTACTCTTGCAGGGTCTGTGTCTGGAGTCTTCTGAACCGCAGCTGAACGTTTCGTCCACCTGACGACCATCAAGATAACGACGTCGTTCATATCCACATTGATTCTAGAAAGTGGGCGTAATGTGGGGGTCAAGTCCCAACAAAGTTTAGCTGGGGCTGGCGATGGAGGTTGGAGTAACTTCTTTCCTCCTTCCCATGGTTTGGTTGTCCTTGTTCCGGAGATGGTTACCGGGCGCCGACGGAGCCAATTTTGGTGACAACGAACCGACAGAGCGGTACGACATCATATAGATCCGGCGAACCGAACCCAGTCGGACACCACATGGAACCGCCCAATGGCGAATTAACTTTTCACTCCGGGAGCGGATTTTTGGTGGATTTTGCAAACAAATTGACGGGACTGACTCGTCTCCCGCGGAAGTAAATTTTAATTCTGCATGTGACCCCATTGACGGACATATTATAGATATATTATTTCCGAGGATGTAGTAGTACATTGGCAACCCTGTGCTTGAGATACATGTGATAATAAGATGTTGTTGCGGCCAAAAGACGCGAGGTATCATTTGGACTGATTGAGGTGATTGACCTAGCAATATCGACCTGTGCTGGTAAAGGATGAGAGGACAAGGTTGAGAATGCATCGGGAGAATCCCAGCCGCCCCGAAACCAACACCCTGGATATGTGGTTGGCGTCCAAATGCTTCCAGAACTTGGTCCAGGTCCGGCCGTGCGATTCTGGGGTGTTGATTGCGTGACATATGGAACGATTAGAGGCGCCACCACTTTTGATCATGATAGTGAGAAATCGGCGGCAAAAACATTCAAGTCCACCCTCCTCGAGTAGCGGTGAGCCTGAGGAAGAAGGCGGCACCCCGTACCACCCACATTCGCCATTGGTTGCCTAAAATAGTTACTCTCTGATGTTGCGAACGTCGTTGACGTTACACGTGCAACGTTGAGCGTCCGTGGGTCCAAAAGGAACGGCTTGTAGACGACCCGCCAAGCTTACTCAGCAGGGCCAACAATCGCTTCCATCCCTTCTGGCGGGCTTCGTGTTCCGTGGTAGTGGGCACTAACCGTATATGAGGTGAAAGCCTTCTCCATCAATGTTGCGCGACACAGTAACGAAAGCACTGCCAGAACTCCAAGTGGCGCTCTAACTTCGATCCATTTCAGAACCCACAGTGACAGCAAAAGAAAGTCGACGCCAATGCAAGGGTCAGATGGCGGTAAACAGCTGCTTCGCTGTACGCGGGGAGTCAGTCGACGATGGAAGTCGAAGCGCCTAGCCGCCGACTCGACTGGTAATCATGACCGAAAGTTGAGTGATGCCCGGTCCATCGGACTGTGCCTCGTCGAGCGCGTTCCAGAGCCTATGGAGCGAGATATGAAACCTTGTGAGATGAGGAGGATGCAAACTAGGACTGACTCAGAGACAGGACGACCCCTTGTAACCAAGCCCCCTCTGATGGTCACGGGTTGACCCGCTTAGTCAGCGATGAAGGCTGGCAGCTGCCACCATCTTCCTTGAACCTGACATTACAGGAATCCATAACCAGCTGTACGAAGCGTCGTGCCTGTGCGATGCTGACACTTACGTTTGCACATTGGAAGGGCTTCTAGGTCCTGCGGAATTGCATCAACTCTCCATTCCATGGCGTAAGTGCAACTTAACCTACCTACGGAACCACTCGTTCATTGACAACCAAGAACTCATTTGATGGCATGACCGGTCGAAAGTCCGGCGCGATAGCCCGAGGACGGGGGTCGGCACGGATCATAGGGTACAAGTTGGATTACATCCCGTTTTTCATAACTTGCGATGGTCGTACGATTTCAGCGATTTAGTGAGTAAAAGGTAACATTGAACTTGCATTCTTTGGCAGTTTGGCACCCCTGGGCGGGATTGAGCCCGTCGCTTCAGGTGAGCCTGATTCCATTCTCACCATCATCAATTGCGCATCACTGCGGAGCAGGGATTCGGTGTCCGAGTCCACTGGGGCAAGGATGTACCGCTCCTCACGGAGATCGGACATTTGGCACTGTGGTTAGGCGTAACACGCCACGCTTTCCCCCTGTCATGATGCATTTGGGCCCATGCGGCACAAGTGATTCTAAACGTCCACAGCTTCCGCCCCTTTGAATCTACTTCATCTCGCATTGTCCGCTCTTTAGGGTTATAGTAGTGGTTTCCACACGCGCGGAACAGTTCGCATCATCATCTCGCGACTGAGTTTCCGTGCTACATGAACGACGTTCATTGCTAATGCATCTCCTCCATATGCTGTTATTACTACCGTTCATGCAAGGATGACTCGGCTCGCCAACCCTCATTGATCTTATATTGCTCCTGACGTGACTCGCCACTGGTAGAATGCAACCAGACTGCGGGTGACTGGCCCATCGTGGCGTGGGCTGATCCGTTCATTCGCTCCTTTCACATCGATACCACGCGGTTAGATGGCACGTTCACTTGCCGAAGGGTTCGCACCGAGTAAGGAATTACGCCAGAGTTCACTATCTGATCGATGAAGTCATATCTCTCAACTCATTTCCCAGATAACTTACAAACTTGAAGAACAATGGCCCAGCTCAACCCCGTTGGTCACTACCCCGATACTGTCACAATCGAAACGCCAAAACGAGCTGTCTCTTCGATTTCTGTTCGACTTATCTTTTTCATCTGTCAAGTGCACGAACGAGGTTGATAAGGAATTGAGTCGCCATCACTTACATCTGGTGACACATGGAAGCCCATTCAATTCATCATTCATCACCGGTCACTTGGTCACGAGCCTGACTCGTTCACAGTTGAGTTTAATCGCATTCCGATCGCATGGGAGATGAACGGCAGGTGCCGACCTGAGCAAAACCTCTCTGACTCAACCGACCAATTGTATTACCTCGCAGAAATTGCACGCACCTACGTTTTCACGCGCTGATACCTCACGTGCCTAGATCGTGCTTACAAGCCACGACCCCATTGTTCGCTGGTTTTGATCCTGCATTCGCGCGTTTCCTCCACGCTCAGGCGCATCAGATTCTGAATTCGCGTGCGATCGGAACCTGGTGTGATTATAGGACGGTGTGTGTGTGTGCAAGTATAGCCCATAGAACAACTCATACTCTTTCCGCGCCGTTCTGCCAAGTCCGATCGGTCACTATTATACGTCGTCAGGTTCATTCAGTAACGCTGCATATTCAATCTCATATCCGTGTTTCGACGAGTGACTCGATCCTTCGATCCTGTTTTCCACGGTTATCCCGAAAATCGTCCCACCCATTGACATCCAAACTTGGAGGGCCGGGAGGGGGCCAAGACAAGTGCGCCACCACGGGCGTTGCTACGCCGGCCTCGAGTCAACACCCCCCATTGAGTGAAGTCGTCATCTCACCTTGCTTGGTGCGACGTGTGCCCGTTACCAATGTACCGGGACAGAGTTACCCACGATGGAAGGGGAGGGGGGGCAGCTGACCGCGATGGGCGTGAACGTGACAATACCCCCCATCCCAAGAAAGCAATTCGTCTCAGGCGCTATTATAGACACGTTATCACCGAAGGAACCGTTTGAAGCGATTGACTTGTCCAACCGTAGGTTTGCATGGCATCGCGATCGCTCGCTCGTCGTGGGGGGCCCATTGCTTCTTCATTGTTTGTTTCTTTTCACATGGCCTGCTGTACTGACTCGTTCACAACCACGCGGATGGCGCTCGAGGCGGTCAAGGTATCCGCAGATACGGGATGTACGGGCAGATTGTGATACGACACGTGTTGAGAAAACGCCACGTGCAAGTACACCGCATTCCCTCCCCCCTCCCTCCACCCACCCCGCCCCACGCTCTTTCGCGAGGCCGCTTTTTTTCACTGCAATAGTGTTCGTCCGAGGAATCCCGATCCCGGATTCCCCCCCCCAACAAGCAAAAGCGGGTGGGTGATCCGTACTATCCCCCTCGTGATGTCCACAGCCACGTCATTTCGACAATGCCGTTTTCTACCTAGTTATGGCAAGGGCGCTCTCTGTTGGACGGGGGTCAGGATTTTGACATCGTATCGTATGAACGAGGAAATCTCGCCTGGTGTTGGGCTGGGAGGCGCCTCGTGGCACTGCGCGCGTTTGTGCACGCATCGAACCCCTACGCCTCCCCGGAAATGGACACACCCCTGGCAAATAGGGTATCCCACCGCCCCAAGTCGGTGTGTGGATTAGTATCGCCGTCGTCCTTTTTGTCGCATCATCATCTTTGTGGCTCTTGATCAGGATATTGCCTGTGTACTATTTCAAACAGCCTCGAGGCGATTGTGATGGCGCAACTGGACAGTGCTCCCAGAAACACGTAGCAGACATTCTCAGCCGACGGTTGGCTTCCGAACCCCCGCCCGACGAACGTTTTGCCCGTAAGGCTCTGTCAGGGTGACCCCTGTTTGCTCAGAACAATCAGTGATATCTGTATGGATAACGTATGATGAGTGATGTCTGTTTCATGTGGCGTCTCTGCAGAGCGTTTCTCCTGTTGGCTGTCGATTGTCGCCTTGACTAGGTAAGAGAGATAAGAGCGGCGGATGCTGTACATTTGATCGCGTTTCATCCTGAATGCGGGCTCAAAGAAATGGGAGCTTTTTTGCTTCCGAACATCTGTTTTTTTTGGCAAAAGACAAGACGTGGCCCGGCGACGCTGCCCTGATCGAAAAACATCCATCGATTTTCCGTTTTCTTCGTTCTCCTATGTGGTCTTGCGCCCGAGGTGTGATGAATAGGCAGTAGGTTGTCAGTTGCACAGGTTCCGACTTTCGCTTGTCCCCATCCCCCCTGAAATGCCAGACCTTGTCAACAGAATGATATGATCCGTTCGTTCGTTCATTGGTTTCGCACCTGGATCGTCCGATAGCTTTTGCGCACTTGTCTTGCACACATCCCGATCAAGGAATGACGCACATTTAGACTTTTTCTTATTTATTGCGGGGAGACGGAGCACAAGGCATGTCGATTGATGTGCTGTAGAGAACTTCCGGACGGACGGAGCATCACGCGCACGTCCATGCGTCGTTGAGAGTACAATTTGTTGATTTTTTGGCCAAATTACGACATCTCTGCGACTTTGGTTTGTTTCTCCCACACCCCATCGATTTTCTTTTTTTTCTTTTCTTTGGGGAGGATTGCTTGCAACATGTCCGCGGCGGTAAACGCCCAACTTGCACGTGTGTGACGGATGGTGATGTACAGCGTACTCGAGTGCAAGAGCCGGCGGGACGAGCTTCGCTCCAGCATCCGCCATGTACGATAACATGGCATCACTTTTTCCCCATTCTCGATAATGACGCATGTCTTTCAATGCAGACCCGGTGTGCCGCGCGTGACGGAGGTGGAAAAAAAAAATAGTCGAGGAAAAGTATGACGCCCGTTGTACGAGATGTGGAGTCCGGGGCGGATGAATGAGAGTTGCTGTACAGCGACGGATGTAAACCCCCTGATGACGTCGACCACTTTCGAAACCCCCCATCCAATAACCTAGAGGCTGTACGACGGAACATGATCACCACAACGTACGGGAGAGAGCCCGGCCCGGTTGATATCGGAGCATCACACCGATGTATGAAAATGGTACACAGAAAGAGAACACTACGATAGCGACCGCAAAGGTAAATCACACCAGCGCCTCCACAGCCACTAGGAGAGGGTCCAGATGCATACTGACGCTTGGAGGTTGGAAAGAGAGCAGAGACGGACTGTTGGGTCGAAACTTCCAAAAAAGGAATGTTGAATGTCGAGATGCTGTGTTTGCTCTCCCTGCGCAAATCTGGATGTATGGCGTGTCAATGGACGGAAGGAACCAGAGAGATGAGACTCTCCAAGCAAACGGGGCCGTCGGCGGAGACTGCGTCTGAGGTGTCGTGCCGCGGGAAGTCTCAAGAGGTACGGCCAATGGAAGATATTACGTGTGTCAAGTTTAACGAGTCAGGATCTGAATTTGCAGATAAGGAGGAGGGAAAAAATACGGAATTTTTAGCGAAATTGGGAGAAGACGCGCGGATGATATTCTTGGGAATTTCGCCGGCCGAGGGAACGGCGAAAAGACAATAAGAAATTTGTTTGTGCGGTGTTTGTACACGGAATGCACGCGAAATTGGTCTCATACGACAAAGCACGGGTGTCGATTTGATAAGCGTGCATCTCCCGTTCACCTTCATTGTCTCACTAATCCGGGTCTTCCCATCCATATACGGTATCTTGCCCCTGCCCCCATTCCATCTCAAGGTTTAGGTTCGACTCCAATCTGACCCAACGTATATAACGAGTAGTCCGTATTGTCTCTCGCTTTTTGTGCCCCACTCGCCCAATTGTTTTCGCGATCGCGCTTGTTGTGACAACGACATCAGTCAGTAGCCTCGTTCCCGCCAGCGAAACCTCATTATTCAAACCCCAGCCGCGTCATCCTCCCTTTCGCTCCCATCATCCCCCCCTTTTTTCCGAACGAGTTTGCTCACCTAGCAGCTATTGTTCATCGTCCCCCGAGGCACTGAACAATGCCTGCGCTTCGCACTCGCGATACCCCTTCTCAATGTAAGTCCTCCCCGCTCTCCAATCAGCTTATCGTCGCCCTTGATCGCCACCTAACCACTCACCGTTCGCAGCACTTGAGGTGATTACGGACACCATTCAGCAGCCCTCTCTGGCCATTGTTTCTCCGACGCCGCGCGCCATCTCTTTTCCTTTCAACCAAACCGAAACCTGTCCTTACTCGTCTCCAACGTCTTCTCCCTTTGAGCCAGATCTCCGGAAGCTCACGCTCAGCCCTTCACAGCCCACGCTCGTTCGCACTCTTTCTCCCTTTTCACCTTCAGAAACGTCATCGTCGACATCTCTATTCCCCACAACGTCGTCAACGACCACATTCCCCGCGTCGCCATCATCGTCGCAGAAACGCCGCAAGTCATCGATATGCAGCGATATCGACCGCAGACCTAGGAAGGGTGACGAAGATTATATCAAGCGCCCCGAGAATGCGTTCATTCTATTCCGCAGAAAATGCTGCGAAGACCGTCAGGCTGCCCAGGAGGATGCAGCAGCACTCGATGGACCAGCGAAGAAGCAGCGCCAGGCAGATCTGTCCAAAACGATCAGCCAACAATGGAAGGCACTCTCACCCGAGGAGCGTCTGTATTGGGAAGAGTTGGCAAAGGAGAAGAAGAGGGAGCACGAGCAGATGTACCCGAATTACGTTTATCGACCCCAGAGGACCAAGGATCGGAAAGGAAAGAAGGGGAAGCGTGGCGATGAAGGCGACTCTGAATCCAGCATCTCGTTCGTCCTTCCCCTGTGCGCACCCGCAGTCGGCAAGAATCACGGTCGTTCGTCCTCGGCCCCTACACCGCCTCGTCAGACCATCCAAATTCCGTCGGTTTACCTGCCTTCGTGCCCTACGTCACCATCAATGATGCCGATGATCAACCGGAGAGCATCGCATCCGGATCACGGATCAAGTTCGTCTTCTCAATTCGATTTCGTGGCTTCGAACACGGCTATGCCCCAGCAGCAATATTCCCCCTCGGAGGTGTTCCCAGATGTTCACGTAAGTCGCTCGTACGACTCTGAATAGACCATCCTTTGATCGCTTTCGATAGGCTGGTGGTCTCTATCTGCCCGAAAACCCGCATTCTCTGTCGATATCATGCAACATGTCGACGAGCCATACCGTCCACCAGATGGGATCGCCAGCATCGTCGGTCAGTTCAGGATCAGGGCCGTCATCGCCAGCATCGAGCACATTCTCTCCTATGGCCTGCATACCAGCAGATTTCTCGTACCCTCTTGCGCCATGTGACGAGTTTGCTTCACAGGCGGTGGCTGGGTCTTTCTGCGGCGGCCCCTTGGACGTGCAGTTCGGTTACCCGCCATCTTCGTGGGAAGCGGCCGGTGCATGGGGAAGCCAGAGTCATCTGCTTGCGGGCGACGAATTTGACATGAACGCCATTCCACCAGTCGAACTCGGTATCCCCGGGTGTGGCGACGACATTTTACCACCTGCTCTACCTGGGACCTTCACCCTCGGATACACCCCTGGCCCCTATGATCCCATGGTAATGGAAGCGAGTCAATATCCCACCGATTCGCAGAACCAGTTTGAGCAACTCTTCAATTTCGAGAGCATGCTCGCTGCCCACCACGGATATTAGACGCTCCCGACCAATGTATGCTGGCGTCCATTGGCTTCCTCCTGGACTCTTCTCCGCACATAACGGACTCATCTGTATAACACCCTTCAGCCCACCAACCATTGCATCCACAATACCCACGCGCTGCTGCCACTCACCCATTCTTTTCTCTTGTGAAAAAAAACATGCGCTCCTCTTGGTTTAATTGTGGATAACCCCTGTTGTTGGATTAGTTGTAGTGATATCTTTCATGTCCATAACCCCCTCATACTCACTTTACGCATTTCCCACTCCCGATGACATCCACTCCCCGCGCCACCACCTTTTGTGCACATTCGACACTTAACGTGCGTCACCCGCCATCTCTCCACCATCATTTTTGATTATGCCCCGAGTTGACGATTTCACGTACCCTCTCGCACACCGCTCCCCCCTGGCATTGTCACGAAGATACCCTGTTGTAGTAACTTTTTATCCCTTATTGCGGTACTCACTATACGTAGCGAAGTTGCGCAGCAGAATGCATATCTTTGGACAGGCAAACTGGTCACCGTATGAGTTAGTGTGACCTTCAGGTAAGATACACGTCGGAAAGACTGGCGAGGACATGGAGAGGTGTCGAACGAATTCAAAGGTTGTCCAGGTAGCCCAACAAGGCTTATAAGAGCCTCGTCGAGTCCTCACGACGAGCAATGCTGGAGCAACGTCACAGGCTTGTGCAGGTCACGTGAGACAGCCTTTGTTCGTGCTACACGCATTTCCGCTCCTCGTGCTGCACACATATCCACATTCCTGACGATGGCAGGTAAGCCAACCCATACATACTTTGCGACGAGGAACGCATGTCTGAAGATCCAGTCCAAAAGATCATTTCGAGCTGTCTTCACCGCCCTTTGACAGCGTCGCTCAAGTACGTTTCTCGCCAACGAACCCAGATCACCTGTTGGTCTCTTCCTGGGACACGGTATGCCTAAAGTAAGCTTTCCCACCGATGGCGCCGTTTGCTCAACGTCGTGCCGTCTAGACAGTCCGCTTCTATGATGTCGTCGCCAATGAGCAAAAGGCGAAATTTGATCACCGTGCTGCTGTGCTGGCGTGCACGTTTGGAGACGCTACGCATGCGTATAGTGGAGGGTTGGATACGGGGGTCCGACAGTGCGTGGTCTTTCTTTTTTTTTGGTGTTGATTGTCAAACGGTCGGGTTTTGTATAGGCTCGATTTGGCGGCCGAAAAGGTCACCTATCTCGGTCAACATGAAAACGCGGTGGCTGCCATGAACTATGCCCGCGAACAAAGTAAGTACGCCTCTTTTTTCCGCGGTCGTGTCCCTGACGAATGCATTAATCGTGACGCGCGCGCGTGTGTGCAGACGCTCTCATCACCGGCTCTTGGGACCAGTCGTTGCGGTTCTGGGATCCGCGCGCAGAGACCGAGGTGTTGTCGCATGCCCTCCCCGAGCGTGTGTATAACATGGACCTCGTCCACAACACGCTCGTGGTGGCCATGGCGAGTCGGTTGTTCCACATTTATGATATCCGCAAGATGAGCGAGCCGGCGCAGACGAGGGAGAGTAGTCTCAAGTTTATGACGCGGAGTCTGGCGTGTATGGCAGACGGGCAAGGTGGGTTCGGGCCCAGAGCGGTACTCTTAACCTATGCTGAACGTTGTCTTTTGTTGTAGGGTATGCCATCGGTTCGGTCGAAGGCCGTATTGGCGTCGAGTACTTTGATCCAAGTCAAGAAGCGCAGGGCAAAAAGTATGCATTCAAGTGCCACCGCCAGACGATCGACGATGTCGACCACGTCTGGCCCGTCAACGCGCTCGCTTTCCATCCCGTGTCAGTCTCACTCTCGAATCTCTATGAGGCAGTCATGATGTTGAATTCTACGTGGATAGATACAATACGTTTGCGTCTGCAGGGTCTGACGGTACGGTGTCCATCTGGGACCACAAGGTCAAGAAACGACTGCGGCAGTACCCTAAATACTCGGCGGCGATCCCTTGCGTCGGTTTCAACTGTGATGGTACGCGCTTGGCGGTCGGTGTTAGCTATACGTGGGACGATGGCGAGGAGGGGGCCAAGACGGCGGAGCGTCCGGCGGTTTGGATCAGGAAGACTGGGGAGGAAGTGAGGGTGAGTCGATGGTTTCTATTCACCTTGACTGACGAGCTCACCTTTCTTTTTCACGACAGCCGAGACAGGCGAGCTGAGGCCTGGTGTCGCAATCCGTTCATATATGGCGTACTGTGGAGCAGTTGCTTCGTGAGTGACTTTCTTGAGCAGACGGGACAAGGGGCCTTCTTCTGCATGTTGTCATGTTTATCGTATAACAAATTGAGATTATTTTCTTCCCTTGCTTGAGGAACCACGAGCGATGGATCGAGACGGTGGGAAGCCACGAAGCATGAGGGGACGCTTGGTATTCCTAGCACCATGGCAAAGCGGTAACAAGTGTGGCCTACTTGCTGGCGAGGCTGTTAGGGCCATGGGGTTAGTCACGAACGTGCACGACGATCCCGACTGCGTGAACAGCCGCACCCTATATATAGGAGCGGCTCCGGTTTCCAGGACGTTCCCGGTACAGTAGTGGCATGAATGGCATGGACTGCGATCGTGCCATCCCTGAAATAGCCCACTATGGGGAAGCTTGAGGCGGAAGCATGGCGCCATTTCTCTACCGGACATGTCTCCACACCGACATATCGCACTTTCCTGTATCAGACACTGCTTCTCGATGGCGTCGGAGAACGAGGTAGAAAAGAATGTGGTGACAAGTTGGATGACCCTGGGTGGTAGCCTGGCTTAGGAGCCAGAAACGAGCGCTTCGGGGTATCGTGCCGAGTATTGTTGTGCGATAGATCTCTCTCGCTGTGCCGCACGGATCCAAGTGAAGGTGATGGCTTTGCGTTTTCGCGTGTGCGAAATAGATCGACCACCCCTTTGCACGGTGACTGTCCTGCGAGGAACGATCACGGAGTACCTCGCGTCAAAACCTCGCGCCCGTCAGTCGAGGGTAAAATAGCCAATATGGGGGTCTTGAGGCGGAGGCATGGCTCCACTTCTCTACTGGACATGATGTATCCACACCGACATATTGCACTCCCCGTATCAGACACTGCTTGTTTGCCATTCTCCGAGGTGGCTCGATGGCCTCGGAGAATGATGAGGGTCCGTGTACGGGATGAAGGAAAGCATACGCAGATATGTTGGTGGGGTAACCCAGTACCCTGAGTTGGTAGCTGACTGGCTTACGAGTCGGAAACCAGCGCTGGTGGGACCGTGCCGAGTGCTGTTATGCGGTAGAGATCTCTCGCTGTGCCGGATCCAAGTGAACGTGATGGTATTGCGTTTCGCGTGTATGAAATAGATCGTACAACCCCTTGCACGGGGATTGTCCTTCAAGGCACGATAACGAAAAGCCGCATCACGGGGAGTCCCTCGTGTCGAAACGAAGTTTCGAAAAAGAATACGCCATCTGAATACGGGGGTGTTTTTTTTTTTGTAGTTGCAAGATCAACACGAGTGTGGGACGCGTATGAGAGAAACATGGACGGTTGGATGAACGAAACGTTTAGGGGGGACGATCCACGTACGGTTCGAAACGTTGATCTGCTGAACCAGTGCATACCGCCAGTTGATTGCAATTTCAGAAAGAAAAAAAACGTGGAGGCCAACGATAGGTTTAGCTATCGGCCTGAACGATCGAGGCCCATCGTGTTTCTCATTTCCCACCGACGGAGGAAAAAAAAAAGGGTCGCTGGTCCCTACCCATAACATAACGACTTGACTCGTGTGTCCATGATCATGACACGGTCCCCTCTGTCAAGCCTTGGATTGGTAACGGACCGTCCCTGTGTCTGAAATGTCAGGGTCCCCCGACGAGTCGGAAGTGAGCGATGGCACCGTCACGCACGGCTTGTCAATCAGATATGATTGACATCGCCATCCTCTGAGCGGTTGTGATCTCGAAACAAAGATGGACATGCACCGCAGTGACAGATGCGCGCGCGCGCGATTCGTTTGACTCGGCAAGGCCTAGGCTGTCTGAAATGGTAAGAGCGACATGTATGTTTCGGTGAGCGCTCATGATTTGTTCGGTCGGCGAGGGGGACGTACAGGTTCGACCAACTTATCTACCATCATGCCAATCATATCTTTTTTTTTTCCTTCCGTTTGGCGATCGCGGAGTTGGGACGGATCAGGCGTCTGCGCGTCAGCTGCCATGAGAGTGATATGAAAATGCATTGCTATGAAATGCAAGGCTGTTGCTGGAAGCGCCGGTTAGGTTTGCTGATTGCAACCGATTCATATGATCAACCTCAGTGTCCTCGTACACCACACTGGTGATTGACAGGTGTCGACGGCAGCAAGTGTGGCATATATGAACATTGGAAATCGCAGCAAGTAGTATGAGACATGTATGGTATCTTTCGTCAACGCGCTTGCGAGTCACGGCGAGACACCCACAGCAATCAACAGAGGAAGCGCGGGCGAGAGTGAGAATTTCGAACATCATGATTCGGATGGCATGGTTTTTACGGCGAGGGTACGTCTCGAACGCATCAATTCGTGGCGTATCACTACTACGGATCAAGTTCTTCGCTCGCTCGCTTGCTAGAAATGGGGAGATCGAAAGTCCTCCCTTGCCGTGACTTGGGCTTTGCGCGTAGCATGCTGGTATCGTTCCGTGTCGTTCACATACACACAGGGCAGACGAGGACGACCGACCATCGTGGTGAATCAGTATGCACCCAGGGGTGCGGACCCTCGGTAAAACTCGGAGCGTCATTCACCATTCTTCTGAATATTCCAACGTCCGTTGGCGGCGTTCGCTGAGCGGTTTCGTAACGAGTGAGAAGACGGAGCGAGCTGAGTGAGGCGAGACCGCATGCTCCATGCGGACCTCGTGTGGATTATTACATCGTTCCCATGCTTCGTATGATCCGCTCAAAGCCGACGATGTAGATGGTCCGCGAGATGGCGACAACGCCTCGAAAAAAGTGGTTGTGCGACATTGTCTCTGCACTCTCGAAAAAGTTGCGCGACGCATGAAGTTCATCGAGACTGAGGCAATCCCTCAGAGCGCGTTGGCCGGTGACTTGCCCGTCACGAAAATCGGACGCTCGTATTACGGCGGTAGGAACGCGACGTGGGACAAGGATTGCCATAAAAGGCAGGCATAAACGACTGACCTTTTGCGGTACAAGCAAACGACCAAAATCAGCACAGCAAGACTCCGTGCACTCACCGTATCAAAAAAGTGAGCGCTACCTGTCGGAAATTGTGCATCGCCGTAGGCAGAGAATAGCCCACGCTGTGGCAAGTCCGGTGTCCTGGGTCCTGATGACTTGGGTGTGCCCCGTAATTTTCGAGGTGGGAGATCGCTTTCTTTCGCTGCCAGCTGCCGGATGATATAAGTTAGGGAGAAAACAATTAGCGCTTTTGTTCTGTGCCCCCCTCGCGCAGCTTCTTCTCTTTTGTCTCGCTCCTTTGGTCGTCCCCTCCGCCCCATCCCGTGTCAACGTGTATCCATTTTCAGATTATTGAATAGATCCTGTCAGTCATGCCTCCGTCCCGAATTCATGGCCGCTATTCCATCGGGCGTCGTCCCTCCTCTTTTGCAAGTCCAACTTGTAAGCGTTTCACCATCTCCTCCGTACCTCCTGCTGAGACACGACTTGTACAGCCGACCTCATTAAACCAGGCATCTATGGTGCATCGCCATCGCCACGTTCTGTAACGTTCGCCCCCAACGTCACTCCGGGTACATACAAGGAATCCGACGATTTCACCCTCGAAACCGTTGACGAGGTCTCGCTCTCCCCCGATGCACAGCTTTTCCCGCCGTCGGAGCAACTGCCCAACCCTGCCTCGAAGAGACGTGCTCCCCCCGGCAAGCGCAGGTCGCTTGGATACATCCCCCGCCCGCCAAATGCGTTCATGCTCTTCCGTGCCGATTTCGTCAGGCAGAAGCATGTTCCTGGATCGATCGAGACTAATCACGGCTCGCTGTCAAAGATCATCGGCAACTGTTGGCGCGCGCTTCCTCTGGAGGAAAAGCGCATCTGGGAGATCAAGGCCAAGCAAGAGAAGGAGGCTCACTCCAAGCGTTACCCGGGCTACCGCTTCAGGCCCGTGCACAACAAGAACAAGTTGAAGAAGAAGGAAAAGTGTTCCCCAACCCCCGAAGATGAAAGACGTTGCGAGGAAGTAGCACACCTGTTGCTCGTGGGGATGAAGGGTGACGAGCTTGCCGCTGCTATTCGCAGGATGGACGAGAACAAGATGGTTGCTCCTGCACCCCACTTGCAGCATCAACCCTTCTACCCTCCTCGTCGGCCCTCTTCCGTTCCGCTTCCCGACTCGCGCTTCCATCCAATCGCAATCCCGTCCGTACCGTTCTTCACGTCTGGTTCACGCTCAGCTTCGCCCGTGAACAACATCTCGCGGAGCGCACGTATGATCATCGGCCAACGTCGTCCCTCGAGTGCGTTGCCTTATTTCGGACGGACCTCCTGGGGAGTGGACGATATCCCATTGTTCACCTCTCTTCCTGCATCGAGCTTCTATCCTCCTTCCCATTCCTCGCTCCAGCGCGATGAATCGCCGCTTCCAGATGTTAATACAAGCCTGTTCGAGGACGCGTACTTGAATTCCGCCTCTGCGTTTCTGACTGGACCTGGGGAGCCTCCTGCCACGGTTCGTACTCGTTTGTTTTCACTGTACAGGATACTTATTCTTCTCCACAGACCTTCAACGATATATTCCCCAACGTTGCGCCACACGCTGCGTCTGCATCGCCTGCGTCGTACGATCTCGCACCAATGCACCACATTTCACCGCAAGACATGCCTCTTTCCTTGGACTGTATGACTGCCTCTCATCTGGACTTCCAGCACTCGGACGCCCTCACGGCGTCGTGGAACCAACCGCCAATGGAGTTCTCCAACTCTGGACCTTCATCGACTTACAGTGGATCTCCGGCTCGATCGGATCTCAGTCTCCCGGTCATCGCACCACAGCCGCAGCATGTTCCTGAGGCGTTTACGTTTGACATGTGGCACGAAATAGCTTCGTCTTGTCAAGCTCCTGACGGCAAGGTCACACCCGGCCAAGTCCGGGGACTGCCAGTTTCCCTGGCAACGCACCACCTCGGTGTTCCTGCCGTCGCAGTTGCGGGCGTGGACGTCGGTTCAGATCAGCAGATGCATCTTCCAGCATTCGAGATGATGTTCGATGGTACCTTTACCGGCATGGAAGCGTTTTGAACCGCCCTCTTCCAAAAACGATCTCCGCAAGATTCGGTCCGAACCTCACACGAACACGATACCCCATTCCCAAACCAATTAACCACGGCGGAGACGGATGTGTTGCATTTGTTTTTTTTTATTGCTGTATCATTAGATCGATTATGTTTCTCTTTAGTCACTTGCTCACCTGTCGATTCCGACTCGCCATTTGGGTGCCTTTCAAAGTGTGCATACGTCTTGTATTTCTGATCCCGTTTCCCGGCTTCACCCCTGGATTCTCTACTATCCAAGTGTTCCATTCATACACGCTCGCAGTTGTAGCCTTATTATGAACCTGCTCGTTCCGACTAACTTGTCTCGTCCCAGTGTAGCCTTTATATACCCTCGATGGTGTTTTCCTCATTCCCTTGTCTGTAGACGATCGTTTGATCATCGTGACACTTCAATGAATTGTGTTTAGAACATGACGAGAGCCAAGAGTTGGCACAAGGCTTGCGGGCCGTTCAGCGCAGCTCCTCGTGTTATGCGTATCTTGAGATATGCTTCGTTAGGAATAAGTAGGACACTGTACTACGAAAAGGTACCGTCTATACGCTGGACATGATCCTTTCCAGCGAGGTCGACACGCAATCACAAGTAACCTTTTTCCATCCACAAGTGCTAACTAGTCCAGGCATCCCTAGTTTGATGTACGAATCTCAATCGACTTGTGTGACCACCGGGTCCGCTTGGCTTCGAAATATGGTTTTGGACTGCTCGCTGATTGGCAGCGGGGTAGGCATTTCATTTCGAAAACCTGTCGGCGAGGCTATTTATGCATAATAGATTTCCAGCCATGCGCCCGATGGAAACGCGACGCGGGTTTGAATCCAACGCCAGACGATCACAGCAGATACATGGCACATTCTCTTCGATGACTGGAGGCTCGTACGGAATGTCTTGAAGGCGTGGCTGGCGCAAATCTGTTGATGCAAGGTAACAATATGAAAAAAAAGGAACCTTGCTCCTTACGCCAGCCCGGAATACGGTGTCACATACCATCCCCTCGCAAGGTCCTGTTCTGGTCCGCGGCATGTCATCTTCTCCTATGTAGTCGACGTGCCGTAGTCCGTCGTGACGCCTTGGAGGTGCGTGTGTGTCACAGGAGGCTATGATGCTGGCTGTGCAAAGTGGGCGGGGTCGTGGCTAACTCGTGGATTGTACATCATCCTGTTTTTGACACCGTGTGAGATTGCATGAGGGCCACTGAAACGGTGTCGAAGGTAGAGATTCAGTTGTACGTTCTAATGGGGATCTTTGGGCTCTATGGCATTTGTGTGGTTGTTGGGATGTTCAGAGCATCCAGTGGCCAGCACCCCAAGTGCTGCGAGTCACCTCAGCTACGCTGCCTTCTCCAAAAGCACCTAGGTTGATCGGGATGAGAAGGACATCGAGGCGCCGGGAGAAACCTAGTGAGGATCAGGAGTACCACGCAGGACTTCATCGTTAGTCACAGAATGAGGAAGGTCCCTGTAGGCCGCCCACCAGTCATAGTAGAGGATGAATGGAAAAAAAAGTAAGCACGTTAGGCTTCTTTGCGGAGTATCCTCGTTACGAAACGACCCTTGAACAATGTCCAAAACTTGGAGCGTGTTCCATTCTGTCGCGCCAATGCATCGTGGGCTGCACGACTCCGAACCTGAGCTCCTCCCGGGTGGTTTCGCTCGAGGCGAGGTCTCACTGGGTCTGAGCTCCACGGAGAGCCTACAAGGTTAAACGGGCAGTAAACCGGAATCCGATTAGGTGCTGAGGTTACCAGTGAGGTTACAATGGTAAATTATATCAGTGTTGCAGGGAACACAGGCCTTTTTTTCGAATGAAAACAAGATGCAATGCAGCGTCCGTGTTCGCACCTATCGACCTTGCCACCTCGCTTACGATCATTGATTTTGATTATCACACACAGGTATTCCTTTTTTGGAATTTCAATCCCAGCCCGAAATACGCAAAGCTGGAGAGTGGCCACAGGAAGCACTGGCACGCCCTTGTCAACACCCCCATGTCAGATCCTAGTAAACAGGAACGTATAGAGGAATTTCTGAGAAAGTCTCTTCTCGGAGAGGAGCTTGTCAACACCCAGTTTCACCTCTTCTCTGTGAGGTCTTCACCATCGGGTCGCGTCTTGAAGCCTCGTGTTCTGTGCGCAAACAACGTGCTTCTAGCCAAGAGCTCGAAATACTTCTTGGACCGTGAGCGATTCATTCACGAAACGATGATTTTTGTATTCATTAGTAGCCTCCAGTGTTGAGCTCAGACATAAATCCTTCAGACCCTTCGTTGATCGACCTCACGGATGATAATGACGTTCCCAACAATGCTCGGATCGATGATTATGGCTATGGAAGTGACAGTGACCTCGATGACTGCAATGACATTGTTCCTGTCGAGGCACCAAATCATCGGTCTGCGACGCTGTCAACCCCTTCCAAATCTGGCGCTAAAACCCGCGCCAAGGACGGCGATGGGTGATTGATATCATTATCCGTTTGCTTGCCAACTGATTTGTATGCATAGATTGCCCGAGGATGGCTTCGAGTCGGATAGCTCTGATTTGTTCGTCATGAGTCCGGAGCAGCCGAGCACGGATGAACCGTTCTCCGTGAATAAGGATATCGCCGGATCGGTACCGAGCAGCGAGACTGCAGTTCAAGAGAGGGGTAAAAAGACAGTGGCGAACCAGACCGCCATACGTCTGCGGTCCTTGGCAAGCCGCCATGTCCTTGTCAAAGATACTGCGTTCCAAACGTAAGCTCGCGGCGGCATGTTCCTTCCGTCTGGATGAGTGATAGTTGACGTTTAGATGGTATACCCTCTTGAACTATCTCTACACCGACAAGTTCAACTTCTTGCCTCTTGGATCAGCGACACCTGGTGTGCAGCCTCACGAACCTTCAACGAGCTCCCTAGATGAGTCGAAATGTTCTGCCAAGTCCATGTATCGTCTCGCCTGCAAAGTGTGTATGCCTAGTCACGAGGTCGGAGTTACACGCTGAAAAACTCGCTTTAGGTTGGGTTAGATGATCTTCGCGACGAGGCTTTTTCCTACATTCGGAGCAATCTCACGGAGCACAACATTCTGAAAGAACTTTCGTGCAGCCTCGTCTCAAAGTATGTTCTCATCGGTTCACGACGTCGCTTGCTCACCAAAATTTGTAGACATCCGCAACTACTGGAGATGGAGCTCGACGTGTTGTACTCCCACATCGCATCCACTTCAGTTGTTGGAAACTTTCCCGCCTTCGCAAAGCGCATCGCCAACAACGAGCTTCCTCATGGAGCTGATATCATTCTTGGAATTCATACAAGGCTTTTGAAGGAACCTCATCCTTTACCCTTCAAATCAGCAACCCCAGGGCAATCCAGCATTTTATGGCCACCGGGACCAGTAAATCTAGACCCAAGGATTGTTGTAACTGCAGAAATACCTGCGGATGGAACTGGACCGCCTTATGTGGACGAGGAAATTCCTCGGTCAAGATCACCGTCCCCCCCGCGGAGTAGTGTGCCCATTCCCCGTATGTCAGCATTTGGTGGCTTTGGTGCGGTGCCAGAGACGACAGGAAAAGCGGTGCCACGAGCAGCCAATTTCGGAGACGTACCAACTTTCTCTCACTTACAGGCCAACTCGAAAGGACCATCAAAAACCAGTAGCAGAGGCAGGAAGTAGTGTTTTTGCATCGCGCCCCCCCAAGTCTCCAAGCAATCCTCCGCGAGTTGCATTCGTCCGATAGCGACTCACCCGGAACTTGTGACAGGCGGAATCAAGCTAAAGGGCGAGGCCCTTTTGATGCTTGCGTTTTCAAACTTGTTGTACTATTGAGTAAACACCGCGACGATGTAAATGCTGGATCTCATCATATCCAACTGAAAGGGACAGACCAAGCAAGGATAGTGATCTCTCTGTGCTCGTGGGATTGTGGCACGCCGAAAACCTCAGGTCTATCGGTCTCCATTCGTTAAGAGGTCGGTATCCGGTTCCATTCGTACTTATCCCGGACGATTTACAGGACGTTTGGGGGGTGGGTAGACCATGGAGCGATGTACCGCCGTGTGAGATGCACACCAATGCTCTTCGAGCACGATTGCGTATAGGTCCTAAGAGAAGTCATGGATGAATCCGATACGGTGCGTCGTAAACCCTTCGCGGGGCTCCCAGCCGTCAATCTATTGTTGGACGGCTCCGACAAGCACAGAACACGGGCTCATTGGCATCATCACGACACCTTTTCGGAGTTGCCTCGAAATATATAAAGCCTGTCGATTAATTGAGCGAGGTTAATCGTTGCTGTGTCCAAGAGTGACACGACCTCGTTGTTGTCGAGCATCCTCACCTTGCCGGCAATGGGGTTGATGATGGAAGACTTGCCGACGCCGGTTTCACCGAACATGACGATATTTGGAGCGTAGACACCGACGGCTGTCCTCAGAGAAAACGCTGAGCAGCTAAAGGGAACAAAAGCCGTCCAACTCGTTTTCCTGCAGTGGGCTTGGTGAGGGATCTGTGACCCCCGAGCACACGGTGCAATTCGACCCACTTGAAGCGGCACGGGAGTGAGTAGCATGTGGAGACCAAGCGGTAATTAAATAAATGATGAACATGCGTGGGCTGCCAAGATCTCCCGCGGCACACACCTCGGGTGCTCGGCATCGGCAGCCCACCCCGTCTCGCGTTCCACTAGCATACATGCTTGTGATAAGGATGAAGGTGCCCAGATCTTTTGTTCCGTTCACTCTGGAGAATCAAATCCAACGGGAATAGCCCCAAGAGATGGATCCATCGTGTTCCACGTATTGCATTCATAACGCGCAAGCGAGGCACAGGGCAGGTCGAGAGTACTTATACCTGGCGTGGCCACGAAGAACGGTAACAGACTATGAATCCGCGTACTCAACCTTCCTCAAACGCTAAACAACGGGGAGAGGTGACGCCGAACCGCCCTTGATTCCCCTCAGCGACTGAGTATTTTCTCCGTAGCACATCGTGGGCCTCGATGCTCCAAATATCGTCATCTATGGCGAAACTGGTGTCGGCAAGTGTATCATCAACCTCATTGCTGGTCAGAAACTCGCGCACACCTCCGATGGCGCTCTCGGGTGTACGTTCCAGCATCAACGTTACCTCGTCGAGATGGACGGGATGTCATGCACCCTCTGGGACACCACGGGACTCGACAAGGGGACTGAGGGAGCGGTACATGCCAGCCAAGCGGAAAGCAACCTGGAAGCGTTGATGCAGGGGCTGGCACAGTCAGGGGGCATCCACCTCGTCATCTATTGCATCCGTGCCACACGATTCACTCTGGCCCTCAAGCGAAACTATGACTTGATCTATGCCACGGTCTGTCGGAAAAAGGTACCTGTCGCGTTGGTGGTGACCGGTCTGGAACACCAGCAAGGCGAGATGGAGACGTGGTGGAATGAGAGCGAGGCGGTGCTGTGGAGGCACGGGATGTGGTTCGATGCACATGCGTGCGTGACGACACTTGATGTCGAGGACCCTGTCATACAGCAACGGCGCTCTGATTCGCAGAGGCTTCTGCGCGAGCTTGTGGCCAGATACTCCGGGCTCCCAGCTTGGAAAGTCGATGCCTCGTTGATGTCCCGCGTCTTGCTCGAGTTCCACGCTGTCCTCTACAGGACGTCTTCTACGATCATACGGAAGGTGATCGTCTGTGACATGACCGAGAACGTCCCAGTCGAGTTCTCGCCGGGACTTACCGCTGTATGGGAGAAACTTGCAACCCACATAGGCGATGAACAGTACGAGTTTGTCCAGCTCAACAAGAATGCCCTGCGGTCGCCCACAAGTGTAACGTTGGAAGACATTGGAGGCGTAGATGTGGGCTTGCTCGTCTTCTACACCTCCATACTGCTCGGTCCCCACATCCCCCAAACGGACATCGACGCGCTGAGGACGTTCTACGACATTGCGGGTGGACAGATACGTCCCATGATCGTCGTACTGCGAGGCTGCGATAATGATGAAGTTGCCCGGACGTGCCGGGCTGATATCGCCTCGAGTCATAGCAACATCCAGGCATATTTTGTCTCCCTCCCCAGTGCGGTGGATGGCAAGTCTGACGCGCAAGCGAAGTTGGATGAAATGATCGAAAGACTGTGCATCGAGCACGTTGAGGTCAAGCCCCCACATAGAAGATACACGACTGTGCAGCGAATCCGCCATCATATAGTCAAACGCGCGAGCCCAATATACCGGCATACCAGATGAGCGACAATTCGCTCCAACTCGCTCTTCCTGTGCACGCTCGCTGCCTTGGAGCCTGATGGTCTTTGAAATGCGATACGAGAGGGACGGTCGTAGCAATACATCCATTTGACAGAGTTTCCTGGTGTCGGGCTGGTATGACGACGTTGATACTTTGTGTTGTGTATTAGCGACATGTACATCACTTGTTTTATATTATTCACACACCACATTTCAGTTCTGCATTCCTTTTTACCACACCCGACCGAGGCACTTCAAGTTACCTAGCGCTCACTATCATACTTCAGTTGTTCTGCCCCCCGACTGAGTGCTCTTATCATTAGGCTAATCCTATACTTTCCTTCCTACCTTGTGGACTCGCAGACTCATTTTATCACGGGCATTCATTTATTGAGTTCCTTTGCTTCATGCTACACATTGTCCATTGACACTCTTGGGTCCTTCCATGATCTCTTCCTGGCCAGTGTTCAAGATGGCCCAAGGCCATGCTCGCAAAAATCTTCCTTGGTTCCTCACACGCCTTTTGACAGCGACAGCTTGCCTATCCTTCCCGAGGTTCGTGACCGTTCGTCACAGCCTTGCACTCGCTGGTCTGACTGCGTCTCGCATGTAACTTTAGCACAAGATATCTACATGCCATGTGCGTAAAGGGATTCATCTTCGGGGAACGCCGTACCTTGCCACTGCCAGCACGATCCACGGGCACTCCTACTACACTGGATACGTACTGTTTTGCATAAGTGGGCGAAAACGACACAACTGCTTCGAAAACCTCAGTCTCACCATACTCCAACACTGCCCCTTCAAGTTGCTTCCATCATGCCATCGACTGAACCCCTTGTAATGCATGACTCTGAGTTATGGCTCTTCGTCCGAGTCGATCTCGATGACCTCGCCCCTCGCTACTGGCACAGAGCTTGCAATTGTGAGGTACTGCCATCTAGCTTCTTCACCATTCTCACCACTTCCATTTTACGGATCTCGACCTCAGGAGGATCCGGTACTTCATCCGGAGTTGGCCCGGTAGAGTGTCCCAAATGCGGTTTCGTGTCTTGTGGTCATTGATGGGCTAGACGAGTTCATCCTCTGCTGAGGAAAGTTTTCGTAGACGGGTGAATTGGTAAGTTCGGTGTTCAGTGTGATTTGCTCGGCCTTGCCCGCCTCCATCATGTATCTAGCTGTCTAGTGGTTATACAATGCACAAAAATTAATTTGACAAAAATCAACATGTTTTGGCTAGACCCAACATAGAACCCCCGAAGATGATCAAATGCAACATGACGCAGATACATTACTGTACTACCATATGCATTATGAGCATATCCACCGAGTGACTGTAAGTATAAATGCCTTACGCGATGGCTCCACGATCTTGCCCCCACTGCAACTCCCAAGGGAGACCCAACCAGACAATTCGGTCTTGGTAGCTCGAGCAAACTTTTCCACTCCGCAGTACTGTGCGACATCCTTCCAGCTTCATGTCCCATAATATGGAGCAAAGGTATGTCATCGTCTTGGTTGTTCCCATTACTCTGACCCGCGGTTCTGCAGCACGACGCATACACCTCTACAAATTGATCTCATCGATCCACCAGATCTCACCGACGCGTTTCAGCAGTATCAGAAACGGATTATTGGTCATGGTTCTTTCGGTATCGTGTATCATTGCTATGGTACACGGAGCGGGGAGGTTAGCATGTTCGCACTTACTTTGCTCAAGGGTTTACCTACGTTCCCTGTGTTCAGGTCGCAGTCAAGGCTATAACCTTCCCTCTCGACCTCGACCATAAAGAACAGGATGTGATCATGCGAGTGAGTTGGCAGTTTTCTGCTGTGCGCTTTTGCTGATCTCTGGTGTTGCCTTAGAAATTGAGACGCGAGCTTGCAATATGGAGAAATTTAGACCATCCCAACATTGTCCCGCTCCTGGGCACGACACACGGCGAAGACTTCGGATCTGATCATCCCTGCATGGTTTCGATGTGGATGCCACATGGAACGCTCGTCGAGTATGTCAAGCAACGTGGAGCTATGCTTTCGCTTCCTAGTCGTGTCCAACTTGTGAGTACAAGACATTTTGTAACGCTCACACAGTTTACAACTGGCTGGCCAATGTCAGATCAAAGAATCAGCTGCCGGACTAGAATATCGTACGTTTACGGGCTCTGGTTATTGTGGCTTTTATATGACATCTTTCTGTAGTACATTCGAATGGCCTCGTTCATGGGGATTTTCACCCCGTGGGTTGTATCACCTGATTGTGACATTGATTCGCCTGGTTGATCATTTTTGTAGGGCAATATCTTGATTGACGGCAAACACAATGCTCGCCTCACCGACTTTGGGTTTTCGCAAACTTTCAGCCTAGAGCAGGATCAACTGTTTTACCTCTGGATTGATGCAATTCGTCCCGGCGCAGTGATGTGGGCCGCACCAGAGCTGGTCTATCCGGACCTGTGCCCGGATCACGAGAACGGGGTCACGCTTAACAGCAACATTTACACTCTTGGTAGCATCGCCCTTTTCGTATGTTGTCTCTGGTTAATATTCGATTTCTCTCCTCAACTCCTGAATTGACATGTAGACCCTTTCGGGGAACTTTCCATGGCAAAATAGAGCAGACGCCGAAAATAAATTAAGGGAATTCCAGAATCCGCCACGCCCAGCGTGGCCTGTTTATATTCCGGACGGTGTATGGAACTTCCTTGAGCGATGTTGGTCTCCGCGACTACCGAGAAATCGTCCATCGGCCCAGGAAGTGTTGTTGTTCTCCAGAGACAAACTTGAGCAGCTGTTACAACCCAAGTAAGTTACTGTCGTGACATAATTTCTAACTCCTGACTCTTGATCGAAGTTCTGCACCTGATATCAATGTCGTGCTATTCGGTGCTCTCGGGTGCGGGAAGAGCTCCATCATCAATCTTCTTGCCGAGGAGCCAGTCGCGCACGTATCCGCAGACGTGGAGCCTTGCACCAAGCAACCACAATGGTACCAGATATACATTGGTGAAAGGCGGTTCCGGTTATGGGATACGATGGGATTCTCGCTTGCCCACCGCGGAGATACCAGTCATCTTTTACCTTACGAACAAGCATATGCTGTCTTGCGAAACCTCCCTGACGGCGTTAACCTTATTCTCCTCTGCGCACGCAAGGACCGAATCTTTACTTCGCTTGGTAGTCTCTACCGGTTGATCAACGGTTTCTTTTACGGCGGTCGTGCCCCAATAGCCTTCGTCGTTACCCACCCCGACACGCCCGATGAACAGTGGTGGGAACGCAATCAAGACATCATCACTCGAAGAACCGGTATTCCAGTTCAATCTATTCCACATATATGCGTTTCCACGGTCCAGACTGCCTGTGATCAGTCCAAACAAATGCTGAAAGAACTCTTGCAAACGTATGCCACCGCTATCGCCCCGATTTCCCTTCCGTCTCATACGATGGCCTCTGTAAACCTTGCTACCCGCTGCGGATTGAGCCGTCCCGAGGCTACAATACTTGTAGAAAGGTTCAACAGATCACTGCGCCCTTTCAATGTTGTCGTTTTTGGAGAAGCAGGGGTTGGAAAGAGCTCGGTCATCAATCTCATTGTCGGGCATCCCATAGCCAAAGTTGGTTCAGGACCAAACACCTGTACATTGGAACCCTGTGCATATAGGATCAGCACAGGGACGCAGCAATTCCGGATCTGGGACACCGTAGGTTTCGGCTCAGCACCCACGAGGCACGATATCCCTGGCAATCGAGCTGCAATGAGTGCATCCCAGCTGATTCGTTCCTTGTCTCGGGAGGACGGCATTGACCTGATCGTCTTCATCAAGATACGTGGGCGGCTCACGTCCTCGGAACTCAACTGCTATAGGTTGTTCGAAGAGGTCCTTTGCGGCGGCAAAGTTCCAACTGCGCTTATTGTCACCCACCTTGAATCGTACAACCCAATGGAAGAATGGTGGGAAGTGAACGGAGAAGACCTCGTCAAGTCCATGAGTGGGATTGTGATCGGTCATGCATGTATCACGTCGCTAGCGAGCCACGATCCAGGCGGCATGGAACTCAACAGAAAACTGTTGGCATCTAGGCTCTCTGTTCAAGCCATGCTCGAGGAGTGCGTCTCTTCTCGCAGCGCACGTGCGTGGGTGGAAGGCATCTCGGCCAAACTGTCCCTGAAGTCGCCCGGGAGATGGGTGATGCACAAGAGGAAGATGACTGTCGAGGACCTTAGGGATTGCTATCAGTTGACCAGGGAGCAGGCCGAGGAACTCATCGGTTTGTAGTATTATGACTGTGGAAGACTGAATTTTTTGCTGTTCGAAGCCTATCACACGCAACTGATTTAATACATCATGCGCCTGCCCAATGTTCTAGGGGGTGAGCGCCACAGGCTGCCAGCTGCCGTGACTGCCGAGCTCCATTATTCAATCAATTTCAAGCAATTCCTTTCGAGTTACCGCCTCGCTAATGAGTAGAAAGTACATGCAGTGATCCACTACCATAGCGCAACCTGATGAGTTCCTCTGCCTGCCCCTTGGTCAACCCACAGCGATTCATAAGGTTCGGGACGGTCATTCTCTTCGGTGTGCCAACCACCTCCACATGTCTCTTCAGGGGAGATTTGGCCAATGTTGAGACGCAATCTTCGAGCATAGCTTGAATAGATAGTCTAGATTCCGACAGTTGTCTCTTGAGCCCTATGGCACTTGCATGGTCGCTGGCCAGTGACGTGATACATGCATGACCTATCACATCCCCGCCTATGGCCTTGACAAGGACCTCACCATTCATTTCCCACCATTTCTCCATTGGGTTTTGCCATTCGAGGTGAGTGACAACGACAGCCACTGGGACTTGTCCGTCGCAGAGGAATTCTTCGAATAGCCTATAAATATTCTGCTCCAATTCGGTAAACCTGCCGTATCTGCAATATACGAGTAGGTCAACGCCACCCTGCCCAGACAAGTCATGAATAAGCTGGGCAGCGTTCGCTAAAGCTCGTTCGCGAGCATCGTGCCCGAAGCATCGTTCGCTGAAACCAACGGTGTCCCAGATGTGGAACTGTTGCATCCCCGTATTGACCTTGTACGAACGGAAGGCCTGTGTACAGGTTTTCAACCCTATATTGACCTCCGCCACCGGATGCCCAACAAGGAGATTGATGACCGAGCTCATTCCAGCCCCTGTTTGTCCAAAGAGTACAACGTTGAAGGGACGTAGTGATTTGCCGAAAATTTCTACAAGTGCTTTAGCCTCGGGAGGGCTCAATCCGAAGTGGGCAGCGAGGTTGCGAGAGGCTGCCGTGAGAGACAAATGATCAAGACGAACGGGGGTCGGCACAATAGTGGCGGCAAATGTTCGCAAGAGTGCCTCTAACGTTTGTTTGGACTGGTCACGACCACCCTGAGTAGTGGTGACACATGCATGTGGAATAGATTGGACTGGGATACCGGTTCTCCGATTGATGCTGTATTGATTGCGTTTCCACCACTGTTCATCGGGCGTGTCAAAGTGGGTTAAGACGAAAGCTATTGGGGCACGACCGCCGTAGAAGAAATCGTTAATCAACCAGTAGAGACTACCAAGTGAAGCGGAGATTTCGTCCTTGCGTGCACAGAGAAGAATAAGGTTAACGCCATCAGCGAAGTTTCGCAAGATAGCGTGTGCTTGTTCGTAAGGCAAGAGATGACTGGTGTCTCCCCCATGGGCAGCGCGGAATCCCATTGTGTCCCATAATCGGAGTCGCCTTTCACCGATGGACATCTGGAACCATTGCGGTCGCTTGGTGCAAGGCTCCACGTCCGCGGATACCTGTGCGATTGGCTCCTCGACAAGAAGATTGATGATGGAGCTCTTCCCGCACCCGAGAGCACCAAATAGCACGACATTGATATCAGATGTAGGACTTTGATCAAAGGTCAGGAGTTAGCAAGAAAATCATAACATCATCTCACTTTGGCTGGAACAATTGTTCTAGTTTGTCCCTGGAAAACACCAATACTTCGTGGGCTGATGGCCGATTCCTCGGCTGCCGTGGAGACCAACATTGCTCAATGAAGTTCCAAACACCGTCCGGAATATTAGCAGGCCACACTGGGCGTGATGGATTCTGGAATTCCCTTAATTTATCTTCGACCTCTGCACTGCTTTTCCAAGGAAATTTCCCCGAAAGGATCTACATTTCCGAAACAGAAGTTGGGATCAGATCGTGTAATAGCAAAAGACAACATACAAAGAAGATGATGCTACCAAGAGAGTAAATATCACTGTCAAGCGTGGCTCCAATGTTGAGGGCCGGGTACAATTCCGGATATAGTACCTCCGGTGCAGCCCACAACATTGCGCCAGCACGAACGGAACTAGTCCAGAGGTAGGACCACTGATCACGCTCAGGACTAAGAGTCTGAGATAATCCGAAGTCCGTGAGGCGCGGGTTATGATCGCTGTCAATCAAGATATTGCCCTACAAACATACATATCAGGCGGTCGACAGGTCAATCAAGTGATGCAACCCACGGGGTGGAAATCCATATGAACAACGGACTTCGAATGCACTATGGAAAGGTGTCATATAAACCTACAACAAGCCAGAGCTCTTGAACCTACGGAACTCTAGACCAGCGGCTGACCCTGCAATCTGTGATATCATCGTAAACTGGGTGACAGTCCCAAGAATCTCTTGTACTCACGAGTTGGATGCGACTAGGAAGCGACAGCTTATCTTCACGCTCCCTGACATATTCCGCAAGCGTTCCATGTGGCATCCACATCGAAACCATGCAGGGATGATCGGATGCGAAATCTTCGCCGCGTGCCGTCCCCAGGAGCGGCACAATGTTGGGATGTCGTAATCTTTTCCATAATCCAAGCTCGCGTTTCATTTTCTAGAGTCATGCTGGAAGTCAGCAAACCTTGCGGCGACAAATTGTCGTCAACTCACTCGCAAGAACACATCCTTTTCGATGGGATCGAAGGAGCGAAGGAAGGCGATAGCCTTGACGGCAACCTAAAGACAGGAATAATGGGTAAATCCTGAGCAAAGCATGAGTGAGAACATGCTTACCTCCCCGTTCCGTGCACACGAGCAACGATACACGATGCCAAAAGAACCGGTTCCAGCATAACGTTTTGAACTCTGCTGAAGCGTGTTGGTGAGGTCCGGCGGATCAATTAAGCCAGCTTGTAGAGATGTGGTCGTTGGACTGCGAAATGGGAGTCAGTGTACAGTGAACTTATCAGAGATGCGGCCATACGTTGACTCCATCATATGGAGGTCGGGAGATGATGTGGAATGCTATGAGGCACGGAGGAATGTGAATGTTTGAGGTAGGATGGGACTCTTCGGTTGGTTGTTATTGGCGACGAGCTGCTGAGCAGCGAGGCAGGCGCTAGATATAACGAGACCAAGGCGCCTATACTAGGTAGCTGTGGGAGGTTAACCTAATGTTCTGGGCAGGAGACGATATATTACCGGCTGTGGGAGATTCATGGGCGCATCAAAATGGAATACTTGCCCCGGTTGGAGTCCGACACCAGTTTGCACCGCACGCTGGCGTCTCTGCAGGTTCACGTTCACAGAAAAATTGTACTGGCACCATGCAAGAACCCTGGCCAATGTGCGTTGATATACAATTCAAGACCTGTGCAGCAACCTCGGTAAGTACCGCTGGAGCCTGATAGCGCAATTTCCTTCCCTTGACTTGAATAATTGGTTGGGAAAAACTTGTTGATATCTCTTCGTGGGCCACCTTACCGTGACCGTCGTGAACATAAGCCTGAGAGTATCTTCAATGTGGATTTATGATACTTGATAGCTACTGGTACCAACCACGGTACTACTCAAACTTGGTATCGAAGGAAGGGTTCTCGCGTACCCTCGAATATCGCGTTTCTGATATGAACTCGGCACCTTCCTTTCCAAATTCCAAGAATCTTCCATGAGAACGCATTGCCTCAGATCAGATTCTCAGCCTAACTTTGCAGCTCGACGAATACACCACCGCAGGTTGTTCTGATTCATACTCCGTGTCTCAATGGCACGCTTCAGCAGGATACAAAGCGTATTATTGGACATGGTTCTTTCGGCATCGTGTGTTGTTACTTGTGTACACAGAATCATGATGGGGAGGTTAGCATGCTCGCACTCACACTTGGTTCAAGGGGTTTACCTATGTTCGCTGTGTCCAGGTCGACGTCTCGGTCAAGGCTGTCACTTCCTTCGTACAGGCCTCGAGCGGACCGTAAGGATATGTTCATGCGAGTGAGGTGACGACAATTTCTTGCCGTGCTCCCGCTGACTTCTGGTGTGAGGCCCGTGTGACGCTAGAAAAAGAGACGCGAGCTTGGAACATGGAGAAGAAGTTGGATGGTGAGGCGGGAGCCACAAGGGTGGGAGAGGTGTGGCGTACTACTTGAGTAAGCTGCGCAGTGCGTAGACAGTCAGTCATCCAGTTGCTTTTTTCGCCATTGGTAGTGAAAAGTCATGTTTTCCGCTTGTGTCATCGAGCTGTATTAATTCGTTTTTAGGGATACCCTACAACACCTGGTCGGTACCCAGGTTAAAGCGGGGCATTCCTGGCTTTGGTGCCACTGATGAATGGTTTGAGTAGGTGTTTATCATGACACGAGGATCTTATGCTTCGTGCAAAATCAATTCTGGAGCCAATCTGAACGGAAGGACCAATCCCGAGATCTAGAGATAGACTCCGTGAACCGGGATGCTACCCAACGAAAACGTTTCCCCGATCCTTTTAGATCCATGCAGTATTCGAGCTTACAAGATTCAGATGCCGGTTATAAGGCCGGGTTCGGACGGCAAGGTCTATTGATAGTACATTATATCCTCGTGGTCCTACAATCAAGCTCCACTTCCAAGCGGCACGCAGCTGGCTGGACTCGGTGATTGCAGAAGTTCAGTGGGGAGTCCGGTCCGCACTATCCAAATCAAGTTAGAAACTGTAATGACGGTTGTCCGACTGCCCCCCCTTGATCCTCACCCAGTTCCGTGGGTCTTGCGACACCCGTCGCCTCTCGTTTCGTGAGAAAGCCAGCAAGAAAAGTCCACGCCTGCACAACGTGCACGCGGCCCAGATTCAGGCCCGCAGGCGTCACTGTCACCCGCAGGGGATCCAGAGATCACTGTAGGGACCTGGCACTGGGTTACATCTCCGTCCCATTCTAATGCACAACCCAAACTGACTTGTAGTGTCCCGCTCACCTTGATCGTTTTGGAACCGGATAACCAAACCAACGGGAAAAGGTTGGGTGGAGGGTTACAGGAGGTACGGCAAACGGGTGTCGAAAACTACGTGGTCATAGATGGGAAGATAGCACGGTTCCGGTGATCTGCGAAGCCAGCTGTGCGAATCGACGATTGACGATATCCAACAATGCCCAGTGTTCCCCATAAAATCACCCCTCGTTGCAGAACTCGGCGACAGCATCTCGTGTACGATCGGTCGTTTGGAGATTTGTTGATCGCATGGATACTCATCAGCGTGGTGGGTCTAGCCGGGAAAGGATAGGCACCCGCGGCGATCGCAGTTGCGTGACCTTGTCGTGCTGTGGATGACATCGACGAGTTCCTCTATCTCATCGGTTTGTTCCACAGTCTGCCTGGGTTGAAACTCGCTCCGGTACATCTTGATCTCTGTCCTTCTTTTCTCCTTTCCATCACGTCACGTCCTTCCACATGTACTCACGTTCACCGCATCACGCAGATATCACTACCACTGCGGGACACGAGCACAGTTACACCATCTAAGCGCGATCTCCTTTTCCGCTTACGTCCTCACCATAATCACGATCGCGAGGGTCACGATAGATGCACACCCTGTTGACCAGGACATGATCATAAAGTGCACCATCCCTAAAGGATGGTCGTATTGCCGACATTCGCCATGCTGATGGATGAGAATAATTGTCCAAATTCCTCCACGAGGTCCGGGTCAGCATGCTCATGAAGTTGGCAACATTTGCAGCTTTCATCAAGGCTTTGGGATTCGACAGGAGCGCTCGAGTCGTCCGAGCATGGCTCGAGAGAGACGGTGTCTGTGGCCTGTCCTTCAGGTGGCTCTGAATCCATGTATTATGTCTCGAGAGCAAGAGCATCGATATCTAACAGTTTTGTCCGAAACAATCACAAGCTTGGCTGCATATTTATTGTGTCCGTAGAAAGAAGATGGTACCACCGCACTATACTAATATATATAAGTTAGATAAGTGGATGATTGCTAGAGCTGCAGAAAGAGGGATGAAAAAGTGGGCAAGCAAAGCGAGACTTGGTAACAGTCTAAAAGTAATGGGAATGTATTACGTCGTCGGATCAGTCCGAGGAGTGACCTAGCCATGTCTCCATCCCAAAGTGACATAGTACATTGACATCACAGCTTTCATAGCAGTCACAAGCGGCTGCTTCAAGTTGATACCCCAGCGAGCTTTGTAAGCTGTGGGGGTTTTGACCTCGACATGCTCGACGCACAGTCTCTCCATCATCTCCGTCAACCTTTGGTTGAGAAAGGGGGTAAAATATGCCTGGACGTTCGCGTGGCGCGAGGCGAGAACATCCCGGCACTCTCGGATCGCTCGTTCCTCGTCATCGCAGCTCCGCAGCACGACGATCATTGGACACGTCTGTCCACCCGCAATCTTATAAAACACCTCCAGCATGTCGACTTCCTCTGCCGGGATAACGGCATTCCCAAGAGGTGACGTATAGAACACGAGTACGCCCGCACCTGAGCCCACGTCCATTGGCCCCGCGTGCTGTTCCTGGAGGGTGTGCATTTGTAGTACATGTTTGTCCACGGGAACAAATTCGAATGACCGACCCTCTGTCTGGATGGGGGTGGAAGCATTGCTGGAAGACACCATGTCGCAGGTGAACACCCTCCGAATGGTTGTACTCTGCTCCGTTCTATCCGCAACCATCATTCTTCGGAGGACAGGGCGGAAGATGGGCAAGATCAACGATATAAATGATGGATCAATTTTCCAAGGTGGGAGGATGGAGTACCGAAGGACAAGCCCGCGCAGAAGTCTTCGTGAATCAGAGCGCCGTTGCTGTATGAGGTGATTCTCGACAGCAAGAGTCGTCACGCACGCATGTGCATCGAACAGCATCCCGTACTGCCGCAGCACGTCTTCGTTTTCAGCCCACCACGTCTCCATATCCCCTTGCTGGTGCTCCAGGCCGGTCACAACCAGCGCTACATGTACCTTTTTCCGACAGACCGTGACATAAAATAGGTCGTAGTTGCGCTGGTGCACGTTCCTGAACCTGCCGGCACTGATGCAATAGACAAGTAGGTGGATGCCCCCCGAGTTG